>BQKN01001025.1:245667-261610 GCA_022839385.1 Asparagus kiusianus
CTGGTGCTGATGCCCTGACAAAGGTCTCTTGTTCTTGCTCTTGTTCCCGCTCTGCCCTGCCTTGTCCTTCCCCTCCTTGTCCTTTAGGAACATAGTGGTCTCGATCTCCTGAGAAGTGGCAGCCTCGGCTACCTCCCTGACTGAATAGAATCTCCTCGACACGAGGTATCGTCGGAGATTTGGGCGGAGCCCAGCCAAAAACATCTGAGCCTGACGCTCTCCGGTCTGCCACATGCCCGTGAAATGCAATAGCTCCATGAATCTGCTCTCAAAATCTGCCACGGTCATGTCTCCCTGAGTCAACTGGGATAACTCGAGCTCCTTCCCAGTCCGTGCTGCAGAAGAAAAATACTGGCCATCGAAGAAATAGGTGAAATCCTCCCATGTGAGGGTCATCCTCTGCTCTGGAGTAAACTGGAGTCGATACCATCTCCCGGCATCTCCCTTCAGGCTGAAAGATGCTAATCTCTGCTTCTGCACTAGGTCCACATTGAGTATATCGAGGATGTTGCTCACATCCTCCTTCCACTTATGGGCAGCTAGAGGGTCTGGTGACCCCTGAAACTCCGGTGCCCTCATCTTCTGATACCTCTCTACCATGCGGAGCCAAGCCTCCTGCTCCATGGCTTTATCTGGCACTGCTAGAGGAATAACTGCAGGTGCTGCCTCTGGGCCTCTCTCCCTGATCGGAACGGCTGGTATCCCCTGCTGCTGAGCTACTGGTGGTGGTGGTGTCCGTGGTGCAATGTGAGTCGTTACCATCTCCTCGATAGCTGTCATCCGAGCAATAAGAGGGGCCATAAGATCCACCAGATACTGAGGAGCCTGCTGCGGCTCGGGTGGGACCTGCTGGGGCTCGGACTGAGCTGGCTGCTGATCAGGTGGAGTCTGCTGTGACTCTGCCTGGCTAGCCCTCCTGGTACGGGGCCTACCTCGTCCTGCCATCTCTCTCCTGATGGTAAGAAAAACAAAAGTCCATAAGTCAAAATAGACCTTTATAAATAGCGTATCATAATACAATTTTTCACAACATATAGTATTCACACTAATACTTTGAATTTATGCAAAATAGTTGTTATAAAAAAATATCCTCAATTTTAAGATATACGCATATATCGTCCTCACTCATACTAGGAAATCCTCTCGGACTCTATACATGAATCCTAGGAAACTTTATCCTAGCTCCACGACTCGACACAGGATGATCCTAAGGATACTGGAACTAGAGCTCTGATACCAACTGTGATGCCCCTGGGTTCACACACGACTGCAGTCCGAGGTGAAACCATGGATGTCAAACCTGCCATGCACCACACCGTGCAATAACATGTTTCACCATCACGATTACTATCTCTCTAGTGGAATCAACAACAGGTGTAGGTACAAAGCAAGTAAAAGGTGAATCGACAAATACTGAATGAAATGATAGAACATAACATGTCTCATCAACGAAATAAACTGAAGTACATATTCAAAGCCTGAACTGAATAAAATGGAGTTCCTTAACAAGTCTCAAAATACAATAAGTCTGAATAAAGGAAATAAGGCGCACAGCCTTTACAACTTCTAGAATAACTCTCAAATGTCTAACATCACTACAGGGGAGCCCAAGGAAAATAATACACAGCTAAAATGTAAAGCTGAACACTAAAGTGATCCTCTATCAACCTGCGACTCTCCGTGCTCCTGGCTCGTGACCTGAAAAGGGGGAGGGACAACGAGCGTCAAAACGCTAGCGAGCAACATCACAACCAACCCCAAGGGATAGGGCTCGTTGTATATGAAAATACAATGATACATAATAGTGCTAAATCATCCATACAAAGATAATGGGTCTTAGTACTTAGGGAAATACAACACGAGCATAGGTACGTCGAGTGAAATAATCCAAACAAGGAAACCCTCATGTATATACCTTGTATCTCAAATTGTAGATCCCTAAACACCAAGCCCGAGATATAACAGAGAACAATAAAAGAAGACTACTCATCTCAAGATTTAAATATGATGTCGTGTCCAACTCAAATAGATATCATGTCCAGCCAATACAGGTATGGGTATCAACTCTTAAGGTCTGAACTGAGGTAGAGGCTGTCCAACACATGGACTACATACACAAGTTGTCCAACGCATGGACTAAGTATATGACTTGTCCAACACATGGACTATATTCAATAACTGCCTAACACATGGACAACGTTTATGAATATCCAACACATGGATTAAAATTGATGAGTGTCCAACACATGGACTAAGTACAATAGTTGCCCAACACATGGACTACGTTTATTGGTTGAATTAGGTACATATACCCAAGCTTCTAACATGTCGCGGTACACGAAACTAAACTCATGTCCGTATATCACCTCACATGGAAACACATAGATTCTGTCTACAGGTATATTTATATACACAGCATGTGATTAAACAGAAATATAAAGAAAAACAGGAAAAACTCAGATGAGTCGACTCATGCTCATTTATGAGTCGACTCATGTCTCATGGGTCGACTCGCGACCAATAACGAGTCGACTCAGCAGAAGGAAAAAGGCATCAGGAAACGACTTTGTGAGTCGACTCATGCTTAGTTATGGGTCGACTCATGACTTATGGGTCGACTCATATACTAACGAGTCGACTCAACAGAAGCAAAAAGGAAACGCCACAACACTTTGTGAGTCGACTCATGACAGTCATGAGTCGGCTCGACCAGATGAGTCGACTCATGATAAGTCGTGAGTCGACTCACGGGCTGAAATCTGCATTAATATGAATTGAACTTATTCTACTCGTTCCACATCTCGATTTTACTAGTATACATACATCTAGCCTTCAGTTTTTGGCTATTACACAGTGAGAAAACATATATAGCATGAGAATCGATCACTTATATGTTAAACCTAACATTTAACCTTAAACATGAAGGAAATACATTAAACCAATATAAAAACTTGTGCTTTTATTCTTTAAACAAAATTCCAGATCTGGGTTTTCATCAAAACTTGTTGGTGGAAGTTTTAAAAATCTGAAACACGTGATCTTGAACTTTTCACTAGTAAGAACATCATTTTATATTCGAAAATACATCTTAGGCTCAACAAAATTCGTGAAAAACATTTATGAAAACATAAAAGCAAGGGAGAGGAGTTTGGCGAGATGTTACTCGCCTTAGATGTGGTGGAAGACTATCCTCTTTGATGAAATCCAAAAGAAATGCTGAAATCCCCCTTGAAACGCCCCCAAGATCACCAAGAATACCTAGGGTTTGAGAGAGAGGAAGATGGGCTAGGGTTTCTTGGGAGATCTGATGAAAAATGGGTATTTTCGGGTTCCAAACGATATATATGAACCAACAAAACCCGACCCGAAACCCACAAACCCGAACTGAAAGAGGCCAGAAAAACCCGATGAGTCGACTCATGACTTATGATGGGTCGACTCATGGTCATGGGTCGACTCATAATTTTTATGAGTCGACTCAGCAGAAGAAAATTTGCAACAGGACTCGATTTCATGAGTCGACTTATGACAGGCGTGAGTCGACTCAACCTGATCAGTCGACTCATGACATGCTATGAGTCGACTCATGGACAAAAATCTGCATACTTCGATTTCTTTTGCACACGATTTGCAAATTTGCAACTCAACTTCATATCTGGAGCATATACACATCCTCATAAGCTCAAAATACTAGTTTCCATGCATGACCATGCAATAAAGATATTTATTATTTATTAGATATCATTATTCACTCAAATTCATACTTATGAGTTGTCAAAATCAACGGGGTCTTACATTCTTCCCCCTTAAAAGAATTTGACAACTTACAAATTAACATGTGTATATTAACATGTGTATTTCTGTATGATTGCACTTCAAATATTTCATTGTTGGATTGTTTAACATCTAATGTACATTTTCCATATTTATTCTTCTTCTCCAAATTAACATGTGTATTTCTGTATGATTGCACTTCAAATATTTCATTGTTGGATTGTTTAACATCTAATGTACATTTTCCATATTTACTTTAAGGAATTGCTTAGCTTTAGGACAAAGATAACTATTCCATTTTTCTGCTATTATATGTCAGTTGTTCATATGAACCATAGTTTACTTTCGGATATGCTCCACCATTTGTAGTACCCGTAACAATCGAGCTTCATGTATCCCATAGTTAAAGGGACTCTGTGACATTAGAGGTTACATGATCATATCTGCAAACATTAAAATAATAAATTGTATAAGTATATTTCTTACCATATATATCATAAAATTAACAAGTAAGAACAAAAATTAACAATTAAGCATGAAGGTTAACATGTACCAGAAAAGATTCACACATATGGAGGAAAGTTAACATTTCTGCTTATAGTTAATAGATGTGAACTAAAATTAACATGTATGAGTGAGAGTTAACATCTATATAAAACATTATAATGATTGATGGAAGTACCTAATTTTAAGAAATAATGCATTTGCACACTGCTTTAGTGAGTAGTTAATTGTAATGACATATGCTGCTGGAGATATCTCATAAATTTCTCTCATATAATCATTCTATTATGCTTTAGTGTATTTATAACAAGCAGATTGGAGCAAATTCCCCAACACTTGAGTGTCCTTTGATGTTATTTTCAAATCCTTTAGCTTTAATCTAAAATTTTCAACTAGATGTAAAATACATCTCGAGTGAATTAGTTCAGGAAAATATTCTTTCATAGCTTTTTGAATCAAAAATTATAACTAATTGGTGGGGAGGATTGTATGGGTCAGACATTTCATACAATTTGGACCAAAACTTGTAGGAGCCACCTCTAATTAGCTAAATTTTCCTAATCGCATATGCATAAGCTAGTAAAAATATCTATTGATCTCCATCGTATGCTATGGCGCTAAGTGATATACCTTGAAATTGTCTTTCAAAAATATCACATCCAAAATAATAGGAGTCTACATCCATTTAAGAAACCATTGATGCAAGCAGCATAACAATGAAGAGTCTTGTGAACCTTTATTCATTATGTTCAATGCAAATGTAGCTGTATGGATTTATTTCCTTTACCACGTGGTCATACCTAGCACAAATGTCAAGAAATATCATGTTACTAAAATACATTTGACCAAAACTAAAAAAATATTTCATAAAGATAATATCTAATTGTGATAACTAATAGATGCCATTTATAGTTAACAAAATTCACTTATAATTAACCACCAACGGTGAAAGTTAACAGCTCTCTATGACAATTAACATCCAACTTATAAAGTTAATATATTGTTGAGTAAATCAACATCTAACAGTGTACGTTAAGTGTCTACTATAAAAAATTATATATTTAATAACAAATCTATAACTTTACCATCTTAGTTGATAGTAAGACTCATAACTATCACCGTACAATTCTTCTTGTGCTCTCTTTCTAACCCATCATATCATATTATAGTCAATTCTCAATCCATACTGAGTGAGAAACTCCTTTTGCACATCAATTTAGAGAATTTCGCATCGAACCTTTAACACATGTTGCAATTGGGCTATTATAAATTTGTGAGATGATGTGATCGAATTGACAAGTTACTATGTTGTCCACAACTATGTTCATTCACAAACTTCTTGATAGAAATTCTTTTTTTCATTTTTAACAGGAGAGACAAACAATATCCAAGGGCACCCATATGTTTCCTTATATCAACAAAAAACTCGGATACATTTGGGTTCATTCTTTACAAATTCATATTCAAACTTTTTAGCCGTAGAATAGTATTACACAGCTAATCTTAATTCATTTAGACTTTTAAATTGTTGACCCTTTTTAGTTAATATTGTGTGTCACCATTGAGGAATGATGAAAGTGTTGTTGAGAATGTCATCCGATCTCATTACATTATCACCAGATGGACATTCATTTGGAATTCTTTCTGAATTAGAAGTACTTCATGGAGCAGTTTAATTATATTTTGAATTTACATAAGTATCACTACTATACAAATTAAGAAACTAATTAGATTTCAAAATCAATTATAAAATTAAATTTGTGGTCATGAAAATTAACAGGTTCATGTGCAAGCTAACAGGTCACTATGATAGTTAATAGACAATAGGAATAGTTAACAGGTTCATGTGAAAGTTAACATGTAGCTATGATAGTTAACAAATGACAGGAATAGTTAACAAGTAACGATTAAAGTTAATCTTTAAGATGGGTCTGTAGTGTGAAATCTGAGTTCACAAAGCCTACATCACACAAACCCCAATCTTAACAACAAGTTAATGAGTACTTACATTTCAATTATAACGTTCTGCGTTTTTCAGACGTAGAACCCTCTGTATCAACAATAGCTTGCATATGAATCTCCATACAACTAATATTTCGATTATGTTCCACCATACACTTCAAATCATCTTCATTCTCAATCAAAAAACTCAAATTCGGGTGTCCCTTAGATTTATATGTCAATGATAAAGCATCCTGAGAAACTTTTAGTCTTTCAGACACATCAAATTTCAATTCAATTAAACTTTTTGAAGAACTTAGCATTGAGAATACAACTTTCTCACCTAAGAAAGCCATGCAAATGAGATTATTAGTGGCCATTAATATGGAAAATAGTTATGAGGAGTAAATGAGGAAATTTTTAGGATATGAGGGGTTGTTAAAGTTAAAAAATAAAACCGTAGTATCATAAATGAGAGAGTAAAATAATAAAATAGATAATAGAAGATGAGAGAGCAGTAACGAGGGAACCCAACGCTTTTCCCTCCATTTTCGTCATTGCCTCACGTTTATTACGAATAGCATTGTACTTGCTAGGATTGGTTTCTGTGAGAAGTGGGCAATTTCGAAAGAGGAGCACAAATACGTACAATACATGTATATACATGGGCTTTTGGGGCTGGACCATATTTTGTTGGGTCTTATGGGGCTAAACAACATGAGGAAAGTCTATGGGGCTAGGACACATGAGCTTTATTTCTTTGAGGCCTTAACACAATTTTTCTAAATTTTATTTAATGAACGGTTAGGATTTTTAGACTAAGATATGAATAGCTCCTATCAAAGTACATGTATCAAGAAATTATACAGACAAAAAAGCTGATGTGTCAAGCTCTGGTGAAGTTGAAGTCATCTGATTTTTCTTTAGAATATACACTAATAAACATTAGAATGATTTTTTTTTTTTTTGATTTTATTCTACTTTAGTTTGTTTTATGTGCATAGTGGGATTATGGAGAACTACTTGTTTAGGCAATATTGTGTTAGAACTTTGTTCGGGGAGAACGTTGTTCATATATTATTTCTTGTTTGATCAATAACAAACTCCCATTTAGTATTATTAAGTTTGTGAGATGATATATTTTAAGAATAAACAAGTATGAAAAAGTTTCGGCTCAAAATGATGCCAAAATCAACATGAATAATTGATTTCAGCCATTAACCATCGATGGTCACGAGACAACCATCGATAGTCCATAGGTCATCGATGAACTACAATCAACAATCTATATTTTTCAAAAATGAGAAATCAAACCATAGATGAATTATAGTCAACCATCGATGATCCATTTAACCATGGATGAACTATAGTCAATAATCTGCGAATTTAAGAAATTAGGATTTGAACAATCGATGAACTACAATGAACCATCAATGATCACCATCAACCATCGATGATCGCATTTAACCATCAATGGTTTGGACGCGTTTGGCAGATTTTCAGATACAATCTAGTCGTTTAATCATGGTCTATTTAAGGAGGGATTGGAGAAGAGATTAATAATAAGAAATAGAAAGGATATTTGCTTAAGTTCGAGATATCAAATTCTAGTGTTTGTGAGAGATTAAGAGTTAGAATTTGATTACCTAAGCCTCGTTTAAGTTCGCATCACACTCAATATCGAGAGATCGTTTTAGCGAGGAGGAGTGCTATTTGCGTTCATCTACAACGTCACTTCTTCGTGGATCTTCAATATCATCATTTTGGAGAGCGTTTTATTTGAAGGGTTGTAATATCTTTTCAATTATGCTTAATTATTTTTATGGTTGGTCTTGTATGTTAAACTTGCGAGTTTGACGGCGTACTCAAGTCGGAGTAATTGAGGGTTGACATTCTCAAGCCAGGATAATTTAGTGTGGCTAGATAGGACTAGGTTTTTTCTGGTCATTGTGAGGAGTTGGGTATCTCGACTAATTTCGGGTAGATTTTAGAGTCCTATTTGTAAAGTGCACTAAATCGGAATGTGATTTAGGGATAACTCAGGTCATAGTGAAGAGGGCCCTTCGCGAGAAGGAAGAGTGGACGTAGGATTTTGATCCAAACCACTATAAAATTCTCGTGCATTACTATATTGGTTGCTGTTAGTTTTTTCATATTTTATTTTCCGCTGCATATTCTTTGCTTATCAAAAAAAAAATTGTGGCATTCTTATTCATCTGCCCCCCGGTTTGCATCCTGTTTCCAACATATTGAAAGAATCAAGGTCGGCCAACATTACTGCAGTACTTGTTCTTGAAGTGGACACTTTGGTTCTTGACCAGAATACTCCCCAACAGCGTCGGGTTCTTCAGTAATTCGCCATGGAGGATGTTGGGGTTGGAAGAGGAAGTTGTTCTTTTGAAGCGGATGGAGGAGTTTCTTGGTGGAAATGAGGATAATCTGCGGTCTATAGTCCCCGCTTGAGTAAAGAGCAAATAATTTCTATTGGGGTTTGTTTGTTTGTTGAAAGTAGCACGTATAGCGGGTATTTTGTCAAACCAACCTAAGTGAGTTAAGAGAATGACACATGTCAGGCAGCTTTTTATTGAGTTGAAGTATGTCATGGTAGTACTCATTGGGTAGACAAGAAATTTTCCTAGATGAGGATGTTACTTTTTTAACGCTACTATACTACATAATGTACATAACCCATTCAGGAATAGCATGAACATATTGAACAAAATAGCATTAAAAGTACCAATCATATATATTTTTTTCCTTTTACTATGCCAAGCGCAAAGAACTCAAAGAATACATCACAAGTTTGAGTTTAAACAAGGAACGTAAAATGAAATACATGCTGCTGTAAAGAGAAACAAACTCAAACTTTCAGATTTATTCAATACAGCGATTAAGAATGTCATACTTACAAACTCAATTGGGAAGTACATATTAACAGCACAATTGGGAAGTACATACTCAAATGACATTCATGAAATAACTTAGTAATTGAGGAAACCAATATTGCACTGCCCAGGAGTCGTTGGCTCATCATAAATGCCGAAGATCAAAGCAAGATTAGTTTTCTTGATTGTAACACCTCCTGTACCCTGAAAGAAACAAGCAAACAACCATTGATATATAAATACATTAGGAAACATTCAAGCATTTGTCCAAATTGTTTGCTGTTGGATTCAAACAATTTAATCAATAAATCCAAACAATTACCCTACAACCTACATTTCCAGTTTTCGGATGCAAGAAAACTGGCAATCGAAGTTTTTCGGATTGCCAATCCTGTTGATTAGCAATTTGAATAGGAGAAGCAAGCTGAGAGCATCGAGATTAAGATTCTCATGTGCTTGCAGAGTTCGATGAAATACATGTATCTTACACCGAACGAGAGTATCTCAAATTAATACAAATGACATAATCCAGAATAATTCAAGTAAATGATGAAAGCATGCATACCTAGAGCTTTTTCTTAAAAAATGGAAAATAGAAAGAAAAAAACAGAGGTGAAAAAAGAAAGAAAATAAAAAAAGAAGACGAAATGAAAAGAATAAAAAGAAAATATAGGCTAGATCGTCCCTTCAAATGGTTTATAATGATTTAAGCTCTGGAATCAAAATACATTTGGCGACACAAACTTGAAGTGAACTCCACTGACCTTCATGCTTGCATTAATAAAACCAGCATCAAACTACAACATCCATCACAGAATTTTTTTTTTCAAATCTTCCTCAATAAATCTCTGAAACATTCCAAGGTAGCGAAAATAACAAAATTTTAGCAGTATTTCCTTGACAATTCTGAGCAAAATTCACACCACTAAGCAAACTTAATACAGCTTGCCACTCAAAAAATGATTAGATTACTCTGCTAATAAAGAAAACCCAGCAGTTAATGCCGAAGAACGCACAGCTTTACTTAATCTCTTTATCAATTGTGAGAGGGAGGGTACGAAGTTAACCTCGTGACTGCATGTATCCTATTTTATCGAGAGAGAGGGGAGGGACTTGGCCTCTAATTCATGCGCATTTAACCACGTAATGTCAACTATAAAATGTTGGAGTTTAGAGATTATTTAATCAATGCTAATCAAACCCCTTCTTTCTTTTCCAAAATTCATCAGTAAACAACATATGTTTTTAACCTTTTCTTTCTTATATCAGAGGATCCAAATTTTGTAATGGATATCATATTTATGAAGAACTGGAGGTTTCAATTACTGAAGATATGAAGATAGTGCAAATACATATTTATGAAGGGGTGAACGAACGAGTTGCAGTTGATAGTTTACAACTTCGCATGGCAATAGTTACGGTGATAAAACTGAATATCATATTCAGTTTCGTGGATACCGAAACTGACCAACAAATATACAGGTACACGCTCAACAAACCAGCAAAAGAGAAGAAAAACCTACAAAAAGGCAAGCATGTATCCTATAAATGACTAGGACCATGTCCACATAGGGTGACAATTTTATACAACAATAATGTAATAATATGTACGTTTGAACTAATGCTATATACCTATAACATGAACTTGCAGTTGTGTGATCCATGAATCTTTTCATAGAAATGAATTCTCCTTAAATGCCTAATGAGATTCAGAAGAACACAATAAAGAACATGAATAACAAACTAAACAGAACTCCCCAAGCAGCTTATAATGCAGGTATTTTCTTGTTATCTTATTTCTTACATAATCATTTTTTGTTTATCTGATTCCATTTCTAATGCATCTGCTTTTTCTCCAGGGGATGAGATTGAGCTATATCATAAACTTGACAAGATTTCACTTTGGAGATTGTCAGATAATGACAATTTAAAAGTGATGCAAAATATGACAATTTAAACTTTTAAGCTTGCAGGTTAAAACTCCAGTGGTTTACAGAACAACATAATATGTTAGGGGCCAGTAGTGTATGAAATTTGGTAAAAGATTAAAGCAAGTCAAGAGGTATAATTTGCATATATTGCTCTTAAAATATCATTCATATATATGTTATCTTCTAAGATATAGTCAACTTAGGTTAATTATTTGACCATAGATATCTATTCTAACATTAAAATATGTGTCTATCAATAACAAATCAAAGTCAAGTTCTGTATCCAAACTTCGTTTGCACCAGACCACAAATCTATTTTCTAGAAACAATAATTTTATTGTTTATTTTTCCTAATTTACAAAAGAAAAGTAATCAAAATTTCAAGCTATTAAAATATCAACATTGATTAAAACATTTTTTAAAAAACAACTTATTAGCTTGTTAAAACAAGGTACAATATAATCATTATTGTATCATCAAAGGTGATATATAAACTTACCAGTGTCTAGATTTCCAATGATCACATCTTCACCAAAATTAGCTTTCATCCATAGAGATTTCTTGGGAACTTTTCCATCCTTCTCAAGCCCAAGAAATTCCCATGAATGAGTTGTATGAAGCTTATATGCTCTGCTTGGAAATACGGAAACAACCCCTGGATGCTCTGTGGGGAAAGAAAAAAAACAAATCAAATTTAAAAAAAAGAATTTTGCAATTTGTTTTTCTGAATAATTATGAAACTTTAAACCCATTAAGTTCTTCAATGTCACAATGTATGTAAAGTTCTAAAATAAGAAACTTAGTTGAAATACATAAACAAGACCTAAATACTCTGAAAAAACAGATATAAATCAGAATTATTTTCTTTTATGAAGATATAAAACTATTAAATTATTCAATATGACATTGTACGCAAAGTTGCAAGTGAGTAGCTTACTTGAGATCTCCATTGCTTCATCCTCTTCAAGATTGGCAGCAAACCCATTAATGTATTTTGTATATGAGTAAAATATTGCATCTTTGGCCTTCTCTTTACTGAACGTTAATTACATCAAAAAAAAAATTATCACAAAATCATGTTTTTCCCCAACAAAGAATAAACAATATCTAAAAAATTAGGGGATTTAGGTTAAATTTAAAAAATTTGGACCAGGAAATGAAACATTAACAAAGTTGATCTCAGCTAGGGTTCTGTTTTCCCCTCAATTTCTCCTTTTCATTCTCCAATTTCTCAATTCAATCTAAAAATCTAAAAAAATGCAAATATTTCACACGAACAAAAGGCAAACCCTAGATTAATACACGCTGAATCCTGAGGCGAACATCACCAACGGGGAACGAATGGCCAGAGGATGAAAGATCATCGTAGAACAATAAGTAAACTCAATTTGACCTAAAAGCAATAAAATTGATGAGCAAACTAGGGGTTAAGGTTTGCTTACAAGTGGGAAGAGGGAAAGAGGGGAATCTCACTGCTGGGCTTGAGATCGCTTCGCTGTTCTCGATGAGGAGCTCACATGGCGATGGCAGAGGATCATCGATCATTGGCGAGTTTGCTGGCGATGGCGGAGCTTACAAGTGGAAGGAAGCGGAGCTTGCCGGCGATGGTACGGACGCGGGCGACTCCGGCGAGGTCGCCGCGAGAATCTCGGGCCGATGCGACGCGCGAGAGGAGGGAGCGGGAGCGGGAGATTAGGGTTTTGCTGGCTGAAGCTGAAGACCGAAGGCGAAGGCCGAAGGGTTTTGGTTTTGGTTATGGGAATGCGGGCGGGTAAATGGGTGAGTAGATAATGCCCGTTTAGTACCAATTTAATCTAATTTGAGATAAACCCGTCCGATTAGGGGCTGTTTGGTAGGCTGCAACTGGAGTGGTTGCAACTCCAGTTGCATGCAACTAGGTCCAATTTGACCAGTTGCATGTGTTTGTTTTGCTGCAACTCACAGTTGCAATTGCAACCGCAGTTGCAAAATAACCCTTAGTTGCAACATATGACTTACGTCAAAAATGGCCGCAAGTCATAGTTACAACTGACATAAATTTATTAAAATCAAAATCATTACTTAATATTTCAAAAATAAATTCATTAAAGGTTTAAAATAATCTTTTAAATAATTCTTATTATAATAATTACTTCAAAAACGTTTTTTAAAATAATATATTTTTAAAATAATATATTTTTAAAAACGTTTTTAAAATAATATATTTTTAAAATAATATATTTTTAAAAAATAATATATTTTTTAAAAATAATATATTTTATAAAAATAATATATTTATTTAAATAATATATTTTTTGAAAAATATATTTTTTCTAAAATAATATATTTTTTGAAAAATATAATTTTCCAAGAATACTATTATTTTTCTAAAATAATATATTTTTGAATAATATATTTTTTGAATAATATATATTTAAAATAATATAGTTTTCTAAAATAATATATTTTTAAAAATAATATATACTTTTATAAAATAATATATAATTTTCTAAAATAATATATTTTTTAAAATAATATAATTTTTTTAAAATAATATATTTTTTAAAATAATATATTTTTTAAAATAATATATATATTTTTAATAATATATATTCAAAATAATATATTTTTTGAATAATATATATTTTGAATAATATATATTTAAAATAATATATTTTTTGAATTATATATTTTTTGAATAATATTTTTTTAAAATATATATTTAAAATAATATAAATTTTTGAATAATATATTTAAAATAATATAATTTTCTAAAAATAATATATTTTTTTGTACAATATATTTTTAAAATAATATGTTTTTTGAATAATGTATTTTTAAAATAATATAATTTTCTAAAAATAATATATATTTTAAATGATATATTATATTATTTTTAAAAATATTATATTAACTTTTACAAAAAATATTATTTTTTAAAAATATATTATTTTTTAAAAATATATTATTTTTGAAAAATATATTATTTTTTAAAGATATATTATTTTTTAAAAATATATTACTTTTTAAAAACTATTATTTTTTAAAAATATTTTATGAGTTGCATGTGTTAAGTTATAAGCATAATCAAACAGCTGCAACTATAAGTTGCAAAATTTGAATTTTAAACCAAACAATTGTAACTGTAGTTGCGTGTAAGAAAAGTTGCAACGTTTCAGTTGCATGCAAGTAACACTTGCATTGCAACTCCAGTTGCAAACAACCAAACGCCACCTAAATGATGGGCGGGCTAGGTGGGTAAATGGGTATGGGCAAAAATTACCTTCCCTAACTACATTGTGTTCGGTGTTGTTTTTTCTTATAGATAAGTTTTCAAGAAGTACTAAAACACTTCTAAAATAATAAGTTATTTATGGGCTAAATGTCAAAGCCAAACCCCATAAATTTCAAAATATCAAAAAATTGCCTAACTTTTAAGGTATGATTAGACAACTCCCCTTAACTTTAAGATTCTATCAGAAAACCACACAACAGCGATAACCAAAATTTTCACCAATGAAAAAAATATCCCCCTGCGAAATTTTTTCCACCCATGTCTAAATTCCGACTAATGGTTTTTTTCCTTTTTTTTTGTTTTTGTTTTTTTCCACCCATGTCTAAATTGCGAAATTTTTTCCACCCATGTCTAAATTGCGAAATTTTTTTGTTTTTGTTTTTGTTTTTTTATTTTATTTTTTGGGTGGTGGGGGGAGGGGGGGGTGTTGTTCTAATAAGCTCTTAAAGGTATTGTGGCTTCTGACAGCCCCTTAAAATCTTAAAGATAGGGCAATTTCAGACACCATAATCTTAATTATGAACTTTTGTGCAACCATCAGATACTCAATTATCACATAGATCTCATTGATTTAGATAAAGACCTCCGCAATCTGGCACATGATGATAGTTGAATAAACACTATTTTAAGCAAGCCAAGTTGACTAAGTACAAACTACAGTTCCAATTTTTTTTTTTTTTCCCTATGGAGGGCGCACATACATCACAAATTAGTACAATTAACAACCACCTGCAATGTGGCCCAAGCCTAGTGCCCAAAACTCTAAGCACAAGACTAATCGTTTTTACTTTATTGTGGAGAGCTGCGAGTCCAAAGATAGCACTTTGGCCCATTACTTCATGAGTGGTGTTAGGGGCACACCCCTAACCACAATCTTCACTACACCTCCTCTCCCTCTATAGTGCATTGGGCTCCACATCAAATTTTTAAAAAAAAATTGATGTGGGGCCCAATGCACTATAGAGGAAGAGGAGGTGTGGTTGAGATTGTGGTTAGGGGTGTGCCCCTAATATTTCTATTACTTCATTGCAACGTCACGGGTCTGGTGAGTCCGAAACAACAGCCAAAATAAGTAATAATAGTAAACATAAAAAATACCAAATTAATAAATACAGAGCTAAAGACTGGGGGTACAAAATACAAAAGGCCATTGGGCTAATCTATGACGAAAATTAGCAAGAGAGTTAAAATGAATCTGCGGACAAGTCAAGTTAAATTAAAATTTAAGAAAATTAACGAGCTCTTTAAATCTATTTTACAACTAATTTCGCCAAGTTTGACCACAGCCAGTATTGTAGCTAATTTCAGCTATAATTTAAACAACTATTTATCTTTAGTCAACTGTAACTCGCTAACAGCTAATTCAGATGTTTATATATCTACAAATGTTCGTTTTAAATCAACTAAACTAGTTAATTTAAATATTCAGCCGGCTTACTTAGCTCTGGTATCAAATTGTACTCTTCCCAGTTCAGAAAGAACGTCCACAGCGGTGAACATACAAAGTTTAACCTAGGAACTTTTTAAACAACTTCATTACTTGTTTATGGTTACTTTCATACGAACGTGAATAAGCAAAAGCCATAGAAACAACAGACAATGGCCTCACCTCGGTGAATCCTTGCCCATGAGAC
>BQKN01001025.1:261710-297539 GCA_022839385.1 Asparagus kiusianus
CCCCAAATTGCTGCAAGGCCATTCAATTTTTATGCCGTAACGCAATCAAGGAGAGCAATTACTGACAATTAAAGCCTCAACATTCAACAGCATAAATTCAAATTTCGGAAGTTAAGGGTTGTTTGGTTCGCTTTTTTGAGCCGTGTAAACGCTTTTCTCCTCCTGACATCTCATCCACGTCGACAAAACCCATTTTAGGGTTTTCATTTTCCCAGCTTTGGTTCGCTTCTCCCCCTCATCCCTCCAGCCGCGAAAATCCCCTCCACCTCAGATTTTTTTTTTCTTTCCCCCATTTCCTTTGAAAACGAGAGGAAATCGCCCCTGATATGTAATATTGTCAGATCTCCGGATTTTGGGGGGAAACGGAGCTGAGGGCTAGGGTCACCTCCTCTTTCCCTCGCTTATTTCCCTCTTCGCACCTTGGTTTCTCTTCGAGGCATGTGAGAGTTCTATACTGTTGATTTTGTGCTTGATTTCCATAGAAGAAGGCCCTAGTTCCTATTTGTTAGTGTTTTTACTGGATTTTGTCAAAAAAGCAGCACCTTTATTGGGAAAATGTTTGGGTTTTTTGCCGATTTGAATCTTCCTGGATCTTGCTATATTTCAGGCCTAAGGTATGATTCTCAACTCAGAATTGATTTTTGTTCAATATTTTGTATGATTTAGAATTATTATGATGAAATTTTACATTTTCTATAGTTATCTAAAAATTAACAGAAATTTATCTAAAAATATAATTATAATTAACTAAAAATATTACTTAAAATATTATTTTAATTAACTAAAAATTATATTAATTATTATAAATATAATTAAAAATATTACAGAAATGAATTGAGAATTATCTTAATTTATCTTAAATTAACTGGAAATTAACTTTAGATCTTGCTATGCGTCATTTAAGTTTTGATTATTGACATTGCATATGAATACTTGCTATGTCTATTAATTATTTCAATTTGATTTTTGCATCGTAGATGGATGAGATGTGGATTGTACCGATGAACAAAGTGTTGTTAATATGGTTCAATGTGCTGCATTATCCGTTTTTGTTATAATAATTGCATTCATAAGGAGAATGTAAGCTAGACGTAAATCAATACGTAGTGGTCCAAGTGAAGAAAAAAAGACAAGAGAGGGTTAGAATTGAACGCATAGAGCGTATTTATAATAGTTTTAGTGATAGTTATGTGAATTATATTAGAATGCGGAGTGGTGCTTTTGTTAAACTAGCAAGTATAATGAGAAACAATAGGGTTCTAAAAGACTCAATGAATATAATAGTGGAAGAACAACTTCTCATGACACTGAACATTTTGGGTCATAAATCTAAAAATCGCATTGTGAGATCTCATTTTGTAAGACCAGGGGAGACAGTAAGTAGATATTTCAATAAGGTTTTACAAGCAATTATTTGCCTGCGTGGACGCTATACGAGACAAGCCTCCAATGATACTCCCCAAGAGATCGTTAACAACCAGCTAGACTATCCTTATTTCAAGGTATATCTATATTTTAACCACAGTTACATGTATAATCAATGAAAATAAATGATAACTTAGTAATATGATACAAGTATTATAGGATTGCATTGGTATGATAGATGGGACTCATGTTGATGCAATGCTTCCGATTAATCTTGTTGCACGATTACGAGGCCGTAAAGGTGTTACACAAAACGTGCTTGCAGCTTGCACCCCAAACAAACTGTTCACATATGTTTTAGCAGGTTGGGAGGAGTCTACAAATGATTTTAGGATTCTCCGGGATACATTACCTACACCACAATCACATGGATTGAAAGTCTATGATGGTGATTATATAAATATTTAACTTATAATATTTTAAATTTAATATGCAAACTTGACTTCTTTAACAATTTTTTTAATAAAATTGTAGGTAAATACTATCTGTGTGATGTTGGGTACCCCACCATGCCAGGTTTCATATCTCCATATATACTGTGGTGTTCGATATCATTTGAAAGAACATTCGGGTAAAACACCTAAGAATAGAAGGAAATTATTCAATCTAAGACATTCTTCTTTCATTGCTCAAACTCAAACCCAAAGAGATCAAATTGAATCAAGAAATGAGTGGAAGACTCTTAGGGATGACATTGCTTGGGCGATATGGGTGGATTGTGATAAGTATAATCATGGTGTAACTACTGCGACTTAATTCAAATATTTGCTTTTCATTCATGTATTCATGTTATTATATTTTGCTTTGTAATATCTTTCATGTACTCAAGTTGTTCTTATTTCACAAATTATATAATATCTAATTCTCACTATTTAATTAGTGATGACTGATAATACATCATTAACCGGGAAAGATAATCATAAAGGCAAGGGTGTAGCGCCATCTCAGCCTCCGCCCTCTCAACCCCCTCAGTCATTGCATCAAGGCGATAGTGGGTATTTTCCCTTTTAGCAGTCATACTTTGGACAACCACCTCATGCATTTCCCAACATGCCATTACATGATGACAGTTACTTCCCGATGCACCCTCAATTTGGGTCATATACGAGCATGCTAAATTCTCCTACTTTGCCTACACAATTCCATAGTCCTAATATTAGTGGGGTGCAACTTTCTTCCACTAGTGGTTATGACTCAACTCCCGAATCAGGTTCCAAACAGGTGCTCATAGAAGAAGGGGAAGAAACATCACCAAATCCAAAGAAGAAGAGGAAAAACACCTCAACAAAGAAAAAATAGTGAGACTGACGGTCCTCAAGGTAACAAACATATGTTTTGGGATTCCCATTACGATGATGAGCTCATTCCATTTCTTGCAGACTTGGTGAGAAAGGGTTACAAACCTGACAAAAGCTTTAAGAGAACCGTTTTTCATATGGCTTCCCAACATATTAATGAGAAGTTTAACACAGCATTCAAGTGGAAAAATATCATGAACGACATCAAAACTTTACGTACAAGATTATGTGATATGAAAACTTGTCGTAACATTAGTGGTGCCGGTCAGGATGATAGCACCAAGACTGTCATCATGGATCCTGAATGTTTGGATAGGTGGATTGAGGTAATTAAACTATTTTTGCATCCCTTCACTATTTATTTTTATTTTCATATTTTCATTGAATTAATTCAACTATACTTTTTAGGACAAGAGCTTTAAGAATGCTAAGTTTAGACAATATGTCAATAAATCCTTGAGGCATTATGATGATCTTGCCCTTATCATCGAGGATGATCAAGTTAGAGGGAAATTTGCTAGTGATGCTTGGAAAAAGTTTAGTCGTAGTAAGTCCATAAATCATGGAGACGATGCTGACTCTCCTTTTCCTGCCTCACAATCTCCTCAAGTACACATTTTAGATGACGAGGACACTCCTCCGCCTAAGGAAGCACCCGTGACATCAAGTTCTAAGACAAATGCATGTGTTGGTAAGGGTAAGGCTCGTAGGACCAACCTTGATAATGAGCTCATGCTAAAAATGATGGATAATATAGATGTATTCAGCGCTAGCATGAAATGTGTAAATATGCATTGGACCGAGAAGTTATCCATGGCCCTATATGCTCATTTACAAAACTTTAGTAATGCTAAGCTAGATACATACTACCGTCACCTCTTTTTGAATGAGCATGAATCAAGACTATTTATGGGTATATCTCTGGTTGGTCAAAAAGAAATGGTTGATGTCTTTCTCAACAAAGAGGGTTAAAGTCTGATAGAATATGTGTGTACGTGGTTTTGTAATTCTTACTTCTAACATACTTATGAAATCCACTTTTGGCGAAAGAATATTATTGTTTAATTTAGGCAACTACTCGTAGGAATGTTATTTTTGTTTTTGTGGAACATTACAATGATGGAACATATTATTGTAATATATAGTAAGTATTTATATGCCTCCATATTATAATATTTACCTTGCATGATGTGAATGTTGTAGAATACTAACTTTTACAATGAAATTGTGACTGCATGAACTTTATAAGTCACCATACGATCATGACAACTGATAAAATTATCTGAGAGGCAAGTAACCTACAAGGTACACGCATTGTATTGGATGGCTATTGCTGTGGGTGATTAAGGTATTCGGTTGTCATGCTCCGAGTTTAATTTGGTGACTTTTTTACTTTTAGGCTATGATGATTGTCAAAATTTCTGAGGTTAGTAACCTGCAATAGCTATTGTCATTGTACTGGATGGCTAATAATGATGATATTGACCAAATTCTGAGCCCTAAGCAATAATCAGTAGCCAACATCTGATTACTTGATGGCGATAGTTGGTGTTGTTGATTGGTTGATTGGTTAGTGTTGTTGGTTGGTTGATTTGTGTTTCTTTGCGTATTGTCCTCTAATCTTTGCCAAATTTTGATGTTGATTACATGTGCTCGGGATTGTTGGTTGGTGTTGGTTGATTGGTTGGTTGGTTGGTTAGTGTTCATGGATGGCTGGTGGGTGTTTCTTGGTTCATTGGCTGGTTGGGTTTTTGTGTGCTATTTAGGTTTGTGGCTTTGTGGATGGTTGGTGTTCATGGATGGCTGGTGGGTTTTCAGTTTTGTATTTGTGCTGGCTTTGTGGCTGTTTGTGATGATGATGAGCACACATTGTTCAGGTTTTTCAGTTTGTGCTGGCTTTGTGGCTGTTTGTGCTGGTTTTCAGTTTGAGTTCATGTCCATAAATCTTGTGTGCACATATTGTTCATGCTGGCTGTTTGTACTGGTTTTCAGTTTTCAGTTTGTGGCTATTTGTGCTGGCTTTGTGCACTGTCTGTGCTCAGTTTTTGTGTACATATGAATAGTTTTTGGGTTGGTTGGTGCTCAGTTTTTATGCCTCGTGAGTTCTAATTTGTACAATGTTAGTCCTAATTTATGCCATGTTAGTTCTATTGCAGCTCGTGTTAGTTCTAATATATGTCATATGAGTTCTAATGTATGCCTCGTGAGTTCTAATTTGTACCATGTTAGTCCTAATTTATGTCATGTTAGTTCTATCGCGACTCATATTAGTTCTAATATATACCATGTGAGTTCTAACGTATGCCTCGTGAGTTCTAATTTTTACCATATTAGTCCTAATTTATGCTATGTTAGTTCTATCACGGCTCATGTTAGTTCTAATATATGTCATGTGAGTTCTAATTTATGCATCGTTAGTTCTAATTTGTATCATGTTAGTCTTAATTTATGCCATGTTAGTTCTATCGCAGCTCATGTTAGTTCTAATTTATGTCATATGAGTTCTAATTTATGCCACATGAGTTCTAATTTGAACCATGTTTGTTGTAATTTATATCATGTTAGCTCTGTCGCATCTCATGTTAGTTCTAATTTATGCCATGCAAGTTCTAACTTGTGTCACGTGAGTTCTAATTTATACCATGTTAGTTCTAATTCTCCATCTCAAAGTCATAGCAAGTTGCTCCTCCACTATAACATGTCTTGAGTCTCGCAATAAATCATTCCTCCTCATTATCTCTACAAGCTAGCGAATTTAGAGTAACCTACATATTTCTAGTTTGATGGAATTAAAGTGAAACATGTATGCATATTTTGTTTTATGATGATGAGCTATTTTTAAGATTTACAGGCAAAGTTTATAGCAGCAATATATTAGTGAGGCAATATATTGCAGCCAACATTGCTATTATAAATTGCATGGCGAGGCAAATAATGAAAAAATGGCCTTCTCTGAGCACATTTCTTAAGTGTTGAGCTTTTCTTAACTGAGATCCAAGTTCTGAATTTTTTAAGTGTTGAGCTTTCTTAACTGAGACATTTGGGTTGGAAATGTCTACATGGTTTGCTGGCAGTTTGTATTTGCGACATGGATCTTTCTGCCCTAATTTGGAATCTAGGGAATGTTTGCATGGTTGGAAATGTCTGCATGGTTTGTTGCTTGGCCTTTGTTTCAATTGTGTGCATGGTTTCAGCCATGCTCTCGGCCTTGGTTTCAGCTCCTGGGTTGGTTATGATGTTGGTTTCAATTGTGTCCTTTGGTTGGGCTTTGGTTTCAGTCCTTGTTTGGCTTTTGGTTGGTCAGCTATGATTTTACAATTTTGGTTTTAGTCCTTGCTTAGCCTTCATTTCAATTTTTAGCATGGTTTCAACCTTGCTCTCGGCCTTGGTTTCAGCTCCTGGGTTGGTTATGAAGTTGGTTTTAGTTGTGTCCTTTGATTGGCCTTTGGTTTAGTCCTTGTTTGGCCTTTGTTTGGTCAGCTATAGTTGGCCTTTGGTTTCAGTCATTGCTTGGCCTTTGTTTCAATTGTGTGCATGGTTTATGCCTTGTGAGTTCTGATTTATACCACGTTAGTTCTCGTGAGCTCTAATTTGTACCATGTTTGTCCTAATTTATGTCATGTTAGTTCTATCGCAGCTTATGTTAGTTCTAATTTATACCATGTAAGTTTTAATTTATGTCACGTGAGTTCTAATTTATACCATGTTAGTTCTAATTTATACCATGTTAGTTCTATCACGGCTCATGTTAGTTCTAATATATATCATGTTAGTTCTAATTTATGCTAGGTTAGTTCTAATTTGTACCATGTTAGTTCTAATTTATGCCATATTAGTTCTATCGCAGCTCATGTTAGTTCTAATTTATGTCATGTGAGTTCTAATTTATACCACGCGAGTTCTAATTTGAACCATGTTTGTTGTAATTTATATCATGTTAGTTATGTCGCATCTCATGTTAGTTCTAACTTATGTCATGTGAGTTCTAATTTATGTCACGTGAGTTCTGATATATACAATGTTAGTTCTAATTCTCCCTTTTGATTTCAACTCATCTTCCTTTTAACCCATACATACTTGGTTTGCAGCACTCACCCTATGGCATCGACCCGGACAATTACGAACTATTTTTGACATATATTAAAAAATATACCAAGCTTTATACCAATGTGTTTTACCCCATCAGCAGGATTATGTGACAGTTCTTTGTTGGCCTTGTTGCAGAACTTTGTGAATGCATTTTACCCCCATCAATTGTGTGCTTGCCAAGTGTGTTTTCGGCCAATGAAAGTGAAGGAAACACAAAAAAGTGAAGGAAAATAGGTTTTGAAATATGAAGGAAACGAACCAAATAGGCCCTTATGTGATTAAGATTACCTCCCATAACAAGCACAAATAAATTAGTCGATAGTGGGGGGATAATCTTACCATGGTGACCATAAACACTTTTTTCTACCCATTTCAAACCCAACCAAACACAAAAAAAGTGAGAAATATCAAATCAACAAAAGTTTTTCCTTTTTTTTCCATGCAAACCAAACACAAGAAAAGTAAATACATTGTTTTCCCACCATATTTTACATGCGAACCAAACCAAAACAATCTATTTCTTGAAAAAATTTGGAAAACTCAAAACTTAAGTTTCTTTACATAGAATTGCACTTTTCTATATCTAGGAAACGAACCAAACAAGCCCTAAGAGTCAACAAACAAAGCATATATACGTGTACGTGTCAAAACTAATTTTACACTTACAACAACTGTAAACACTGTACAGAAAATTTCTGCTTTCATATTTTAATGAATCCTTGGCAGAGTACCAAAAATCCAAGCAACTCAATTACCACGAGGCATTCAATTTTTACGATGTAATCTAATCAAGGAGACTAAATATTGACAATTAAAACCTCAAACTTCAACAGCATGAACTCAAATTTCAAAAGCCAAAGTCATTGACAAATCTGGTTTCTATATTTCAATGAATCCTTGCCAAAGAGATTACCGAAATTTGCACAACTCAATTACAAGTCCATTCAATTTTTGTGCTGAAATGTAATCAAAGGACCAATGACTGACAAATAAAACCTAAAGATTCAACAGCATGAACTCAGATTTCAGAAGCCAAAGTCATCAACATAAGATATATGTACATGGACAAACTCAGCTAATTTACACTCATGATAGTTGTAAATAATGTACAGAAAAATTTCTGGTTTCTACACTGGGGAATACTGAACTATCCCCCTTGGAAAAGGGGGAAAAGGAAAAACTAATGAATAGGTAAACAACCTAGTTAAAGGAGAATATATATATATATATATATATATTAAAAAATAAAAAAATCACAAGCAAGAAAATACATCATTATACAGTTTGAACCGTCAATGAAGAAACTTTCTTATGCAACCTCCCTTTCAACTGTCTAATTTTCTCATCAACCCTCGCAGAAAACCCAATTTTAGTCTCCTGCCTCGCTTTAGAGCTCTCCCTCTTCCACATAGGTTGATCCTCAACATCCTTCCTACAATACTTAATCTCTTGAATCACATGATGATCCATGGGATTTCGTATTCTCTGATATGAAATATGTGCAAGATACGGAATATTGCACGAAGCAGTCACCAAAATAGTAACAATCCAATAAATTGGAGCCGGAGCTAAAACTTCGACGAGTATTTGATAAGCATTTCCAGATATATGTGGCGATGAGAGTCCATAGGCTAAGAGGAAGAGATACCACGTAGAAATGCTCCCCCAAACAAAGAGATGTTGGATCCAAGTGAAGTGGCTCATGATGAGGGCGATTTGGACATTAACTGCGCATATTATGCATGTGAACATGGTGGTCCCTACTGTGGCCATGTCAGCAATCTGACCTTGTTTCCGGAAGGCTTGATCGTAGAAAATGTTGATGGTGAGGAAGAAGATAATGAGGGAGGAGTAGAGGCCATTTGCCATCCAGCCGAAGATCCTGTACCAGTCGAAGAATAGGTTTTTGGGGCCTTGTTGGTATAAGGCTGGGAACTGCAGGAGTTTTGAGAAGGAAATATGTCGTTACTTCAAAGCTCAAAGATTAACTGACGCCAGCAAGTGTTTCATCTTGTTTCTATTCTATTCAGAACTGTTACTGTTTGTTCCCAGGGAATTCTCAAGATTCCATTGAAAACCTATCCCACATTGAGGAGTTTGTCGGACCAAAATTCCTCTTATACTTCTTTGAATTAATTGCAAATAGACCCCCGTACTATCGCCAAATTGAACTCACTACATCTCTAGTTCTATTGTCCCAGATCGACCCCCTAGTGTTTTTTTTTTTTTGACCAATTTCATGGGGCCTATCTACGACAATAGATTTTCACTCAGGGGGTCTATCTGCAAGAATTCTGCAATAATAGAACCAGAGGGTACAGAGCTCAATTCAACAATAATACAGGGGGTCTAATCCACAATTAACCCTTTTTCCCTTTATTTTGAGAGTGTCTGGGAAAATAATTGGGATTTGCAGCCACATCAACACAATCCCATGTCAGTAGTCCTCCCTCTAGAGAATTTTAAGAGATGAAAAGTGGTCCCTAAATTCAACTTTGCATCCAACTTTCCATCCAACCAAAAAAAACACACAGAAAACTCAGAAAGTTTGGAGTTTTGAGAAAGTTTATCTTGTCAGATTCCTAAACTTGATTTAATCATCCAACTAGTCCCCTGATAAACTATAAATCCAACGGAAAGTGATGATAACTGTAACAAAAGCCCATTGTAAAGAACAGAATATTCTTTATAGTCCAAAAGGAGATAAAACAATGCATGAAAAACTGTTCTGAGGATGTATGAAAGACACAAGCTCTTCGAGGAGAGAACATACCTGCAAGCAGACCTCTGAAGAAACATCTTGCTCAAAGACTCCAAGCGATATAACAGGCAAGGAGGTGAGGACAACATTGAATAATAACATGTACCAGTCGTCATAAACAGATTGACCAGAAAAACTTGTATATGCCTCAAAATAGAATATTGTGAGGCCAAAGGCTATATTCTTGTAGAAGAAATAGCAGACCTGAGAGTTGTTTGATAAAATCCAGACGTAAGAATCACATAACTAAATGTTTGAATTAAGTGGATTAAACCATAGACAGAAGTATGATTCAGCTCTTACCATCTGGGCAATCCTCTTATAGCACCAATGTCCATGAACAATAAGAAGCCGCTCTAGAAACCGAAACTGTGCTATAGAGAAGTCACTAGCCATTACAGCCTACAGAGAAATGGAAATCAGTACACATGGTAGGTATTTGAAAATTTAATTTCTTAACAGTGTCATATTTATTCCAGAATCGTGATTCAAGATTTTCCTAGCTATTAAATTTAGAAGGGTATTACAAATATTTAGAGATTCAGTGTTTTGGTTACCAACCTGCATTCCTTCCACACCACTGATACCGACACCTATATCAGCCTCCTGAATCATACCGACATCATTAGCCCCATCACCAATTGCTAATGTAGTTTTCCCAGTTCCTTCTTTTACTAGCCTAGTGACCTAAAAGCAAGAGAATTGCAGTATGGTTTTAAGAGGATCTGCAGAAAAGTAATCTTTTTGCTGAGTAAATAGACTAACAGAAGGCAACGGATACTAACCAGTGCTTTCTGCTTTGGAGAGACCCGGCAGCATATCACAGAAGCACAATCCACTGCTAAATTCAAGAACTGACGAGCCATATCATCTTCCAAAGCATATGCTAAAGCTTTGCCATCAATAATTAAAGCAAAAGCAGCATGAGGATCCTTTTCGAGCTTGATCATTTGAGAAGCATTTGTGATTTGCATCAACATATTCTCCCTTATAGCCTAACCAAATGGAAACAAAGCCTACCATGATATTAGTTTTCCTCGCAAGACAAGTCCATACAACAGTAGCTGAGGATATAAAGCTGAAAAGTTTACCTGCTTGGCATCTTCTGCTATCCGATCAGTGTTTAATGTGGACAAACATATTTGTCTCATGCCTTGTCTAAGTAAACTGCAAGCAAATCTACACAAAGAAACAGACTCTTGTCTAAGTATTCAGCACCGAACTGGGCAGTTAAAAGCATTCCCATTATAATGAAATAAAATAAGCAAGAAAAGAAAAACAGGCATACCCTATATTTATCGCGGTTTCCATTTTATCACCGGTTAAAACCCAGATTTTTAAACCAGCTTGTGCTAACTTATCAATGCACTGAGGAACCTGTTACAGTAAAAAATAATGTCAGTAAACTTAAAACCATCATTTCAGAAAGTAAAAAAACTTAGTGCTGATGCTTACTCCTTTCTGTAATTTATCCTCAACTGCTGTTGCACCAACAAGAACTAAATCCTTCTCAATCATATCAGCAACTCGTTCAAGTCGTGCTTCTCTATCAGGGCCTATGGTAGTCTTTGCTTTAAGGAACTCAGTGTTCCAAGCTGAATACTCAGGCTCTTCGAGCTTCTTGTATGCTAGTGCCAGTGTCCGCAGTCCTGCTTCCCCATATTCATTTAGGTGCCTAGTTGTATCAGCCTCATAGTTTCTTCCATTTTTTGAAAGTCTTTCTAATATAATACTGGGTAAGAAACAAACAGAAAACACTTTAAAACAGGCAATGGGGTCATATATCAAAATATTAGATGACCTAAGAAAATCAAGATCATAGTACAACTACCATGGGAACAAAAGATCATACCTATCGGCACCTTTGCATAGAAGAAAAATCTGCCCAGTTTCATCTCGCACAACTACTGACATTCTCTTCCTTTTGCTGCTGAATTCTAGTAAATTGAGAATCTTGAACTCCCTATGAAAAAGGATCAACCATTAATATACAAAATTTCAGAAAAGCCGTTATGAATAATCAAATAATGCCATCATGATTCAATACCAACCTTTCAACAGGGTCAGCAGAAGGAGGGATTCTTTCTCGGATGAAGACACTAGACTGAGTCCTCTTACAGAATTCAAACCCAAATTCACGCGCTGCGACAAGAAAAGCCCCTTCATCTGGTGACTCTGCTTCATAGTTAAAGTTGCCTGTTTCCTCGTTTGGCTCAGGGATTGCTGTGTGGCAGAGTGCAAGAATCCTGAAGAACAAAATAATGGTGCCAGCATTTGGCTCTTTTGTCCAATTACCATGCATGAGACGGTCATCCTCAAAGCTGAACCCTTTGATTGCTGGCTTCTCCGTTTTTTCTGAAACAACAAAATCACTTTCCAGTTCAATTTCTGATGCTTGGGGAGTACCTTCAGTATCCCCCCACAATTCTCTGCTGTTGCGATGCTGCGCATTGGAAGCTTCTGAAGCCATCTGCTTTGCTGCAGCAAGCTCCACTTCACTAGAACCCACACCATAGGAAACCCCAGCAATGGAACACTTCAAGAAATCCATCTGATTACAAGTCAAAGTTCCAGTTTTATCTGATAAAATTGTATCCACCTGCCCAAGCTCCTCATTCAAATTTGAGGTCCGGGCTTGTGCAGGATTCCCTGACTCCTCATCATACATTTGTAAATCATGATTGATGAACATGGCTTGTAAAACTTTGACTACTTCAATAGACACATAAAGTGAAACAGGAATTAGGTATCCATACATGATAAGAGCCGTCACTAGATGATAAATGCCTGATAGGCCAGCCGATGATGGGTTATAGAAGCTGTCTGAACTCTCTGGTTGCATGTACCACCATTCTGGCATAAAATATTTTGTCTTCACAGCAAAACCAATTGAGCTCATCACTGAGATCAACACAAGAATTGTAAACAGGATGTATATGATGTTGTCCATCTTTTTTTCAATTGTGCTTCTTTTAGAAGGAGACTCTGTTGCGTTTTGCATCACTTTGGTGTCATGACCAGTAAAAATAACAACTCCATAGATATAAGTAGTATTCCGAAGCTTTGAATCTCTGAGGAGGATCTGATTCGGATCAAGTGCATAAACCTGGCGCTCATATTCGAAATTCCCCACAAATGTGTAAAGGTTAGGATTCGGATCTTCACACCGGATAGTAGCCGAAAAATCTTTGAAAGCTTCATCATCTTCCAAAGGCAAAGTCACCTCCAAAGACCTCTTAACCTTCAAATTCGTTTCACCATCCAAATTCATAGTCTCCACATAACAAATCCCATCTTCATAGCTTGATGACAAGAGCAACAAATCAGCAGGGAAAAACTGATCCTTCTCCACCTTCACAATATCCCCTACCCGAATCTTCTGCCAATGTTTGTAACAAAATCTTCCCTCCCTCTTATGAACACTAACCTTCCGTATATTAACCTTCATATCTTGCATAAACCTCCGCCAATCTTCCAATGCCTCCTTAGCCATACTAAGCCCAACAACAAAAGCCAACGGCGCAATCATACTAACGGGAGAGAAGGGGGAAAGGGGAGTAAGCGAGAGGATTGAGGCCAAAAGGAAGTAGATATTGGCTACTCTTCTGAATTGTTCAAAAATGGCTTTGGGGAGGAACGTGATGATATTATACTTTGTAGTGGAGATATAATTTGTTGGGTATTTGAGAGGTTTTATTCGGTGAATGCGGGGTTGGTTACAGTAGACTGTACGTGAAAAGCCGGGTCCTTGGAGGGATTGAGGGGGTTCTAAGTCAGAGAGAACCGAAGGACGAACACAAGAGAAAGAATAGAGCTTGCTCCATCGGAGCCGCTCCCTTCTCCTCCCCTCTCTAGCCATTACTCACTTCTTTGTTTTCTTTTCCTTCTGATTCTACTTCTGTTGTTAGGGTTTCTTTCAGCTCAATTTAACAGAACAAATCATGCTGATGCCTAATGTTTGTGGGTTTCAATTCTGACAAATTAATGCATGGACTACTTTCGTTTAGGGTTTGGTTTTTAGCCTGTAGGGCTACTGCCAGATGGCTGAATGGAGAATTAACTCCAGAATATCTGAAATTTAAAGGAAAAACAGTAATTAAAGTACCTACATAATCCAAAATCAATTTAAATTACTCATCAGGAAGTGCAATTCAAAATTTTACAGAAAATCTTCAAGAAAAGGGGGGAAATAAGGTAGGCAAATTTCAAATCAAGAAACAGTGTAAATATGCATTAATCACACATCAGGATTATGTACATAGAAATAACAAAGTTTACATCAGGAAGAAATCAAATTAATCCTGTAGAAAATACAAGCTAATTCCGCAAACAAAATTGAAATTTTTTAGTCAACGCGTCAAGGATTAGGGCTAAAAAATATGAATTTATAACAGCTGCAATTTACAAATCTCAACTGAAAAAGAAACAATAAACAAATGAGAAACCGCATTCGGATCTGAAGACTAGGTTAATTTTTTTTAAAAAAATTAAAAAAAAACCGAAATCAGATGTCAATGCACAAATTGAAGATCAAAGCTTAATAAAATAAAAAACTTACAAAAATACATCAAAAAAACTGGGGAAAAAATCAAAAGCTTCGAGAAGCAAGAAACCTAAGATCCAGAGCAAAGTCGAAGGAAAAAAGAAAAACGCACCTCGATCACGAGGATGAGCATGGATGAGCACCGTCCAATCGACCCCAAGATTCGTGCTCTCTCTCTCTCTCTGTCTCTTCCGCGTTCTCTTTTAAAGAAAACTCCGGCCGGCGTCGGTTAACCTTTTGCGTCTTAAACCCTGGGCCAACTAATATTTATAATCTCGCCCCTCACGGAGACAGGCCTCGCTTTCCTTTCAATTGCAAAAAATTCTGTTTTTACATACATCAGTTACTCGTATTTTAATCAAGGTCGGTGAGCTGGATCCCTGGGTCTTTGCCTTCCATAGTCTTTACGGGACCCACGTCCAGCGGTCTAAACCGAGTAACTTGATTGAACCCATAGAGGTTTGGTTCATTTTTACAATAACAGACTGGTTTGCTTTAAAAAAAATTTTAATCTTAACCGACTAAACCAAATGCTCTCTTGGTTCTCTAGAAAGTCAGGAAAAGTTTGACAGTAGTCGTATTTCGCTGACGACTGTCAGACACCAGCGAAAAAATATCTTGTGAGCAGTTGAGTTTAGGGTTATGATTAGAGTTCAGGACATGTGTCCGTCTGAGAGGATCGCGCTTCTCTATTGACCCTCTTGGTTGTGCTCCTGCCCATTGCGAACCCTAAACCAAGGTGGAAGAAGATTTGCAAGGATAGAATTGAAAGGAAAGAGAGAGAGAGAGAATGAGAACTGAGATTGAGTCTGAGAAGAGGAAAATCAAGACTATTTCATTCATGATCAATTCTTATTACATTTGCCCTTTTATATTGCAACTCAGCAGCAAAGAGCCAAAACGTGCATAGACTCAATAACAGAAAACAAACAGAATTAACTGTTTGTAACAGTTTGTTACATTTATTACAAGTGTTCCTGATTCAAAAATATTTGCTAATCAGCCCTTCAAGTCTGGTAACCTCTAATCCCTTCTTCGCGTCTCATACGCCAGATCCTCCATCGCACTCTGAAGCTCAACTGACAGGTTCTCAGTGTGATCCTCTCTCGTACCTGACAATTCCCCACCCCTTAAATTGGACCTTGCCTCAAGGTCAAAGGTGGGAAATCGTTTAACAATATCCCAATAATTCTCCCACGTAGCATCTAATTGAGATCGCTGCTTCCATTTTATTAACACCTGAGAAATTAACCGTCTTCCTTGAACCACTGAGTGCCTGTCAATAATCTTGTCAGGTTCATCCACCATCTTAGTGACATAATTTGGATAGTCAGTTTGAAGTACCACATCAGAACCAATCCTCTTTTTGAGCTGGGAAACATGAAAGACTGGATGAATTTGTGCGTGAATTGGAAGTTCCAACCTGTAAGCAACTTCCCCAATCTTCTGCAGCACTTCGTAAGGCCCATAATATTTTGGAGAGAGCTTATGGGTTTTATAAGAAGATACACTGAGTTGTCTATAAGGCTGTAGCTTAAGGAATACCCAATCTCCCACTTCAAAGCTCCTGTAACTCCTATTTTTATCAGCAAATCTTTTCATATTTTCTGCAGCTTTCTTCAAACTATCCTTCAAGAACTGTAAAGCCACATCTCTAGAATAGAGAGCTTCATCAACTGATTCTACTCTGCAGCTTTTAGGAATATAGGAAAGTAAAGATGGAGGGGGTCTACCATACACAGCTTCAAATGGTGTAGTGTTTGTAGAAATTCTCCAAGTAGTGTTAAACCAAAACTCAGCCAGTGGAAGCCATTTAGACCATTCCTTTGGTTTATGACAGCAAAAACACCTCAAGTAGGCGTCCAAACTCTTGTTAGTCACTTCAGTTTGCCCATCAGTCTGAGGGTGATAGGCTGAGCTGAATTTAAGCTTACTCCCCTGCAATGTGAATAACTCTTTCCAAAATAAGCTAGTGAACAAAGGGTCCCTGTCACTAATTATTGATCTAGGCATACCATGAAGCTTGAACACTCCCTCAAAAAATACCCTTGCCACAGATTAAGCAGTATAAGGATGGATTAATGCAAAGAAGTGAGCATATTTAGAAAGTCTATCGACCACTACAAATATGACTGATTGTGCTTCACTTTTGGGCAGATGAGTAATAAAATCCATTGATAAATCTTCTCATACATACTCTGGAATAGGTAATGGTTGTAGGAGTCCTGGAGAGGCTACATTCTCCCCCTTAGCTCTTTGGCAAACATCATAAGCCTTCACATATTCCTGTACATCTCTCTTCATGCCTCTCCAATAAAAAACCCTTCTTAACCGATGCAATGTTCTAGTAATACCAGAATGACCCGCAGTAGGACTATCATGATGCTCCTGTAATAGAGAGATTTTTAAGTCTTGAGCAGTAGGACTCACTAAAATCTTGCCTCTGTAATAGTAAATTCCTTCCTTCTTAATATATTCATCATTAGCCACTTGCTGTAATTTCTCCTCCGGCTCTTTAAAAAAACTGTCATTAGCACACATATTTCTGATGTCTACCACCCAGTTGCTCTGGACAAAAGAAATTGCTGATGTCTCTATTTCACCTTCCACCTCTCCATGTACTCTAGATAGTCCATCTGCAGCCTTATTCAACCTACCAGCCTTATATTCCACAGTATAATTATACCCATGCAATTTTGCCAACCATTTATTCTGAATACCTGTATGTATTCTTTGTTCAAGAAGATACTTAAGGCTTTGGTGATCAGTCCTTATCACAAAGTTCCTTCCCAGCAAATATTGTTGCCATTTCTTTGTAGACAAAATTATGGCTAGTAACTCCTTTTCATAGGTTGATAGAATGGCATTTTTTCCCTTTAAGGCAGAATTGAAATAGGCTATGGGTCTATTTTTTTGCATTAACACAGCCCCAACCCCTGTACCAGATGCATCACACTGAATTACAAAAGTCATGTTAAAGTCAGGCATAGCCAAAACTGGGGAATTAGTGAGGGCAATTTTAAGGGAGTTGAAAGCTTCTTCAGCATTTACATTCCATGTATAATTGCCTTTCTTTAAAAGCTGTGTCAAGGGTTGAGCAATGGTTCCAAACCCTTCGATGAATTTCCTATAATATCCAGCTAGGCCTAAGAATCCTCTCAACCCCTTCAGTGTCTGAGGTGTTGGCCAGTCCATGATTGCTTGAATCTTATTTGGGTCCACACTAACCCCTGTTTGGGATACAATATGTCCCAAATACTCAACTTTCCTCTGTCCAAAACTACACTTTGACAACTTAGCAACCAACTGATGAGACTTCATAATCTGAAATACCTGTCTCAAGTGGATTATATGTTCCTGCCACCCTTTACTATAAACCAGTATGTCATCAAAAAAAACCAAAACAAATTTCCTGAGGAAGTTTTTGAAAATATTGTTCATGAGGGCCTGGAATGTGGAGGGAGCATTGGTGAGTCCAAAAGGCATGACTAAGAATTCAAAATGCCCACTGTGTGTCCTAAATGCAGTTTTTGGGATGTCTGATTCACACATTCTGATCTGATGATATCCTGACTTCAAATCCAGTTTTGTAAAATATTGTGTTCCATGTAATTCATCTAGCAACTCATCAATAATTGGAATGGGAAATTTGTCTTTGATTGTGGCCTTATTGAGTGATCTATAATCAATACACATCCTCCAACTTCCATCAGATTTTTTAACCATCACCACTGGTGAAGAAAAAGGGCTGTGGCTGATTCTAATAATTCCCTTGTTTAGCATTTCTTCAATTTGTTTCTCAATTTCTTCTTTCAGGAAGTGTGCATGTCTGTAGGGCTTGATACACACTGGTTTTGTTCCAGCTTCAAGGGGAATTTTGTGATCTATCTCTCTAGTAGGAGGAAGATGTGGTAGTTCCTGAAAGATAACATCAAACTCTTGTACTAATCTGTGCATATCTGCAGGCAACTCCTCTGGACTATCTCTTGTAGTAGACCCCTGCAAGCTGACACTGCACAATTGGATTAGATACCCCTCTCCCTGTTCTCTAACAGATTTAGCAATGTTCTTCTCATTAACCAACTATGATTCTCCTGGGACTATTCCTTGTAAAGTTCTTTTAGTCCCATCACACAAAAATGTTACCTGTAACTTTTTAAAATTTAGAGTGATATCTTCTAATGCTTTCATCCAATCTGCCCCTAGCACAACCTGACTTCCTCCCATAGGCATCACTAACAGGTTTACTTGGATGTTCACTCCTTGGCAATCTAACGACACCCCTTGGCATACTCCAGCTCTTTTGATTAATTCTCCACTGGCCACAAGTACATCAAAGTTGTTATACTCAGTCACTGGCAATCCAAGCTTCTTAACTAACTTGGCATTGATGAAATTATGTGTAGACCCAGAATCTATTAAGATACTAATTGCTTGATTTTTGTAATACCCCACTACCCTAATAGTGTGAGAAGCTATAATTCCACTCAAAGCTTGTACAGAAATAGAAGGTGCTCCCCTCACCAAACTCTCAGCCAATTCAATTGCCAGGTCTTCTTGATCATTTTTCCCAGAGTTTTCTTCTTCTTCCTCAGTACCTCCTTCCAAGATTCCTTCCAAGATGAATATCTGCTTCCCTTTACATTGATGTCCTCTGTGCCATTTTTCATCACAAGTGAAGCAAAGGTTCTGGCTCCTTCTCTTTTGGATGTCCTCAGGTGTTAATTTCTTGAAATGAGAAGAGGATCTGTGAGGAGTATTCTCTGGTACAGGCACTTCATGAGAGGTACGTGAAGATGGACTTCCTTGGTTAAAGACATTCCAATTTCCTTTACTCCTTTTCTCATTTCTTTTCTTATCCTCAAACAATTTATCTAAGGATACAGCACCTCTCAAAGAAGTAGGTCTGGCAGCCACTACCTCATATCTGAGTTCATCTTTCAGTCCTCCTATGAATTTTTCCAGTATGTGCCTTCTTGATGGCTGGTCATCTAACATTCCCAGAGCCTGCTCAAAATTCCCCAAATATTCCCTGATTGTGGAGGTTTGTTTCATGGTAGAGAAATTATCATAGGGTCTAAGGAGTTCACTAGGTCCAAATCTAGTGATGATTTCTTCCTTAAAGACTTCCCAGTAATTATAATCCTCTAAATTTTTTGCATACCACCTATACCACTGCAAGGCCTCATCTCTTAGATAGAATGAACAAACTTTCACCCACTCATCATTCTTAATATCATAGTAATAAAAAATCTGCTCAATTTGTTCCAACCAAGATACAACATTCTCGGAGCCAAAAAAAGATGGAAAGTCCAATCTTAAGGATTTTGGCTGAACTAGTTTCTGATTACTAAAGAAAGAATTCTTTTGAGTCAAGGGATTACCAGGGTATGGAGTTTGCTCATCAATTCCCTGAAATTGATCTCTGATTCCTGACCCCAGAAGTCCATGATCATTTCTTGCTCCTGGACCCAAACCCCTTGACCGCTTCTTGCTTCAGTGCCTGATTTTTCCTTGGAATTCTTGAGTTCTTGCAATTGAGAAGATATCTCCTTCAACTGCACCAAGAATTCTTGATTGATGAGTTTCTGTTGAGTAAGAGATTCATCCACACAAGCCATTTGATTGAAGAGTCCCTGTTGAATGAGGGTCTCCTCCCTGCGAGCTCCTTGTTGATTCACCTCGTCTCCTGAAGCTATTTCACGATCGGCCATGGAATCTTCAGCTCCCGCCTCCAACTCCAGTTGCTCTGATACCAATTGAGAGGATCGCGCTTCTCTATTGACCCTCTTGGTTGAGCTCCTGCCCATTGCGAACCCTAAACCAAGGTGGAAGAAGATTTGCAAAGATAGAATTGAAAGGAAAAAGAGAGAGAGAGAATGAGAACTGAGATTGAGTCTGAGAAGAGGAAAATCAAGACTATTTCATTCATGATCAATTCTTATTACATTTGCCCTTTTATATTGCAACTCAGCAACAAAGAGCGAAAACGTGCACAAAACGTGCACAGACTCAATAACAGAAAACAAACAGAATTAACTGTTTGTAACAGTTTGTTACATTTATTACAATTGTTCCTGATTCAAAAATATTTGCAAATTAGCCCTTCAAGTCTGGTAACCTCTAATCCCTTCTTCGCGTCTCATACGCCAGATCCTCCATCGCACTCTGAAGCTCAACTGACAGGTTCTCAGTGTGATCCTCCCCCGTACCTGACACCGTCTAATAGGTAGAGTCACATCGGCGGTCGCAAATTGACGTCCAACTCTTTAAAAGTTTTACATTTTATTATTCTTTACTATTGACAAGATCCCTTTTTTCTTTTCTCTTTTTCTTAATTATTTCAGTTAGTCCAGATCACTCTCTTGTCGATTCCTTCATCTTCATAATTTTCTTATCAATCTCTAGATTTCTCATCTTTCTTTTTGATCAAAATAATATGTTTATTTAATTAAATAAGTTAAAAGCTACGTTAAAATGGATCAAGTGAATTGACTCGGTTCGGTTTGATTTGATTCCTCATTTAGATCAATTTGGTCCGGTTTAATCAAAGATTTTGTCCTACCGGCCGAACAAACGTCGTCTCGTTCATTGATAATGCCAGCATAAAACTCCTTGGTTAACGGCCTTTTGGGTGTTTGAGCCCGAGCAGCGGATCACTGTGATCGTGACGACTAAGTAAATGCAGTAGGGAATGGGTAATGAATGAATACACTGAAGTTCTGGTACTTAGACTTTTCATGAAATCTTTTGCAATTTCATAGCAAAAGAAAAGGAAATATAAATTGACAAGAAGTTGGTTAGCTTGTTATAATCAAGTTAAATATGTAAGCTTGGTGGGAATTTATTTGTATAATGTGTTTGCCGCTTTCTTGGTAGATGTGGGTCCACTTTAATGTATTGGATTTCCATGACATGCGGAGGGCGAAGTTTTTTTAAAAGGGTTTTTTCCGCAACATTGCTAACCTTTTGAAACTAATTCGTCAAATCATCTACTTTGCTGTTAGATCTCCCAGTTCTGCTATTCTTCTGCTGCCACTCGCGATTGATTGGATTAATTAGAAATGGGTTATCAGAATTGACATAGCAATTTTAGTGATTTGAGGGAGGGTCTACTTCTGAGACAAGTTGTGAGAATTTTGGGGCGTAATGCAATTTCCACGATGGTAGAGGCTAATTTTAGAAAAGTTAAAGGATCGTGAGGGACGAATTAAAAAAAAACCTCAATTACATAATGGTTTGGTACTGGGATGTAAGTGGCACTTTGTATTTGCAGTTTGTAACTTAGATGGGGCCCACGGGGGGTGGAAAGTGATACAAGAAGGAGCAGAAGGTCCTAAAAGTTTTTTTTTTTTTTTCCATGGAAAATGTGCATTGTTGTTGCTTTCTATAGCTTATAGTCCAATGTCCCCACTGTATAAGTGGATTATTGTTGGTTTACTTGCTTTTCCTACTACCATGACTCGCCTAGAAACAGAATAGATGGTGGAGAATCTAGAGGTAAACTTGGTAAGGGTTGGTAAGGGGATTTATAAGTCACTATGTCTACATTTTCTTTGCATGGTGATAGTAGTTACTTGCCTAAAAAAAACTAAAATGGTTGGTAAAGCACATACTTGCCATAAAAATGATCATGATTTAAGGAGTGTTGTCATCTTTTGTAGAGAATTTGCTCCCTGTAGTTGCATGCACATAACAAAAATATGATGTTCATGAAAACAAATATACTTGGACTCTAGAGGGTAAAGGCGCAACATTAGTCAAGCATGACACATATTTAGAAATCTTCAAGACCAAGCAAGATGTAAATTAGGAAATATTAATGATAGCATATTTGTGGCTAAGAAAAAGGGTTAAATTAGATTTCCCATATGCGCATACTATCAGAACAATCTAGGTTCAAATTGAGTCATACTTAAAGATGGACATTATTGCGTAGAAATGCACATAATACTTTCTAATTGCTAAGAGAATTTTTATATAAATATCAAATTTGTGCACTTTACAGTGAGTAATTAAAATCTTTCACTAGTTTTACATTACGTCTAAACACAGTATTTGAACATGCACATAGATTCACATCACATATGCGCTCATTGTATACAAGCATGCACTAATTTCCAACGTTATCAAGGTATACTTTTAGTTTCATGTTTGTTACCGCATAATCATGGGTTATTCTATTTAATTTTTTAGAATGCAAAGTTAAGCGATGTTGAAATAGAAGGTTTTCTTGATTTTACTTAAGGTTAGGATCAAATAAGGGCATCATATAGCACAATTAATAATGTATGCATCAATATTGATCACACAGCATCATGTCTTTCTAGATCCGTCTAGTGTGTATGAGTGCGACTGATCCCATCGTGTCCTTGGAACATTATAAACTGAGTTAGGATTTTTTTAAAAAGACCGTTTTTAAAACTTTATTAGCAAAATTAACCCTTTGTGATTTTAATTAGCAAAATCAACGTCTTTTATCGATTTTGTAAAATTTAGTTTTTCAAATACACGGAACTAGTAGTCCCGTGTAATTAGTGTTGACTAATCACATGCTAATTAAACTCTAAAAAACACAGGAAACTAATTGAACTTCAATAGGGTGTAATTAGGCATCACTAAATACACGAGACTAGTAGTCCCGTGTATTTTAAAACTTCATATTTATAAAATCGATCAATTTTACAAATTATATAAAAAATAGGTCGGTTTTGTTAATATATTTTCTAAGTCTTTTTAAAATTCTCCAATGAGTTATATATCCTTGCGTGATCCACTGAGTCACCTGGACTCGTATCATTTTCACCAGTAGCTAAGATTACATCAGGCAAATTTGGAACCATCTGATTCCTTCCTTTCCAAAAGGAGATATGATTTGACACAGTTAAATAGTAGTAAAAAGGGATAGCTTCTTATGATTCCTTGTGAGTAGGCGGTGAGTTTCTCACTGGCACATGCCACTCATCAAGTGATTTTGAGCTCAATATTCTGCAATATGCAGATGCAGAAAAAGTCTAGTCAATTTTCTATTTTGCGTGAAGATATTTGTCTTGTATAATTTGCTAATTTCGCATGTCTCGGCGTTTTAGGAACCAAACATGATGAATGATTTGTCAAACTGGTGGCTTGGTGATTGCGATCGATCCTCTGTGTTAGAATTAATATAAAATTATATATAATCATTAACTCTTATCATAACTTCGGAGTTTTTGTTTAGTAGTTAGAGGATCTAAATTTAATATGATATCAGAGCACTCAGGTTCAAATCCTATCGAACACCAATTTTAAGCGGGTTTTCTAAAAATTGACAATGCTGCGTGAGTCTAGTTTTTAGCCCATAAAAAAGGGCTTCAGTCTACAGGGGCTTGTTAGAATTAATATAAAACTATAATCATCGATCCTCTTCATAACTTCGAAGTTTTGATTTAATAGTTAGATGAGCTAAATTTAAGACTTCTGAACTTTAGAAGTATGAAGTGGAGTGGAGTGTCAAAAGCTTGAAAAATAAAGAGATGAATAGGTAATCTTTTATGTTGTTGTTGAAAAAAATGTGGTTTTAGAATATTTTTATGACCGTGATATATACAATAACTTCTCCTGCCTAAATATATCTCATTGACTGAGAGATGGGATTAGTTATTCAATAGGCCATGTGTATGAGGATAGTTTTCTTGTTACTTTGTTGGAGATGTTTCTAACTTCTGAACTTTAAATCACGTAAAGGAGTGGATCGTGTAACTTTTCTTGCTTTTTGATTGTTTGTGCTATTAAAAGGATTTATGAGGTTCATCATCAACTTTTTAAAGATACTTTGTTTGGCTGTCAAGGGAAACAAGTAATATATGGCTCATTATGGTGATGCTTCTTCTCTTCAAAATCAATTCCCTCCAAATTAGACAGATTTTGGAGTAAATTTATGTTGGATCTGCCCCAGGGTTGAATAGGGTTGCACAAATATTTTGCTAAGATAAAATAAATATCAAGATACGTTGAAAAATAATTGTGAAATAAATAAACAACAACCACAAACACGGAATTTTATAGTGATTCGGATAAATCCTATCTCCACATTTTCATCTCTCGAAGGGACTTACATACTATGACACTAATACAAAATGTAGCATCCTTCTGTCTAGGATGACGACAAAATAGACGGAAAAGTTCCATCAATGATATTCTGTCTAGGATGCTACATCCTAGACGGAAAACCGTCTACGCAAGAATTTCTAGACGAATTTTTTAATTATTTTCTTTAAAAACGTGGGCTCCACTTTTCTAGACGGATATTTTCATCTATATATATTCTCGATGAAAATTTCCGTTTGGGAAGGTGGGACCCACCTGATATTTTTTCGTCATGGGGGTTCCACTTTCCTAGACGGAAATTTCCGTTTAGGAAGGCAGGACCCACACAAAAAAAGAAATAAAATTCAGAGAGGATCAGCAATTGTCCTTGTTTAGGGAGAAAGTTGATGTATTCATTGCTGTGTTCATTACAACTTCAAATGTTACAACGAAAACAAAAGTTAGTCTTTTTATAAGACCCTTACACAATAAAAACAAAAAAATACAACTCTCGTCAAACAGCGAAACGGGTGTTTATCGCCCACTGCTTGGGATCTTGGCCTGTGACGGGGACGTTAGTATATGTGGACCACCAAACGATCAGATCAGATCCGGAGCTTCGTTGATTCGCGAAGGAATCAAGAAGCCGAAGCAGTTATCTCGGCAACAGCGAGATAACCACTCTTCTCGAGATCATCGCAACGGGGCGATCTCAAGGAAATGAATCGGAGCGTGCCAATCTGACAAACTCTCCTTCTTTATGCCGAAGAATTCACTGAAGTCTCCTCCTCCTCTTAGCTCTTCAGCCCTCAATTCGGCAGGGCTTCGCCAACGCTCAAAAATTTCAGATCTCAAAAAATGAAGGCCCCGGGGCTATATTTATAGGTTTAGGAACCCCTGTTTTCGGATAAGAACAATCGATTCCCTCTTATCCTTAGTTGTAACCACTTAACCATGTTTTTGGATAGATTCAGATCAGTTGAAATAAATCCAGGTGGTTAATGTTGAAAAACGGCTCAAAACAGCCAAAAATAGCATTCTGGGGGTTGCGGACACCCGTGGGTGTCTTGGCTTGGCCGAGACACCAGTGAGTGTCTCGGATATTTTGGTCCTAACTTCTTCATATGACCTCCAAATGACCTGATTCAAGATGAATTAGAAAGCTAACAGAGAGATCTACACTTTTATATTTTGAGTTTCTTCAGATTCGAATCGGATCATGACCAAAATTTTCATTCTTCTCCGAGACATCAACATTGTCTCGGAATTCTAAGGCAGTTTGTACTATCTTTGGTATTTTAGCTTTATCTTTCTAATATGATTTCCAAATGACCTTATCAAAGATGTATTGGAAATCTAACGAGGAGATCTACAACTTTCATATTTTGAGTTTCTTCAGATTCGAATCAAATCATGATCAAAAATCGCTCTATAAGATCCAAGACACCTTTGGGGTGTCTCGGCTTGGCTAAGACACCAATGGGTGTATCGGCCAATCCGAGATACCTCTGGGTGTCTCCGCTTGGCCGAGACACCTTAGAGTGTCTTGGCCAGGCCGAGACACCTTTGGGTGTCTCGGGTTGGCCGAGACACCTCTGGGTGTTTCGGCGAGGCCCGGGACGTAGTCCTGCGCGTTCCGTCCGTTTTCGCCGTATCTTCATCGTCCGAACTCGGAATCATGCGATTCAAGATGCATCAGAAAACTATCGAGAAGATCTAAAAGATCTCATGATTGAATCATCTGTGGAGTGTATGGGATATGGAAGACATTTTCTCTTTTGTAAGTGACGCAGAGCTCCCGATCAGTTCGTTTCCTCGTTGTTCTGTAGTTCTGTTGCTTCACATAGTTCGTCGAGTCACTTCATGCGCTTGTCAATGTCAAATGAGCTTTTATGACTTGTATAGTGACGTTCATAATCTTCTCTCTGTCTCAAGCCACGTGCAGGGACCTATAGACAATTTTTGACGCTTACAGATACTCCCTCCAAAGTGTTTCAGTCTCGTTTCTTTTATAGATGAGTCTAAAATACTTTGGATATGATCGGTCCAACCTTCAGTCGGTATAAAAGGACCTATAGATTTGATTCTTAACTCCTTCGATTTTCAGTCTGTTCGGTAGTTTGATGAATAACCGAAACTGTTCCGGCACTGCGTTTATCGTCTAGCCATTGTTGAAATCTTGAATCAAAACTGGTGAGTTGATTTTGGCTCGTATCGTCGAGTTGACTTTGAACTGACCATCTTCATCATGATATATTGACTTGCGTTGACTTTCATCGCAACGCGTTGACTGGCGTTGACCTAGGGTTACGCGTTTACCAGCGTTGACCTAGGGTTTTAGATCGCCTGACGCTGATTTTTTCATCGCAACGCCTTGACTGGCATTGACCTAGGGTTATGCGTTGACCTAGGGTTATGCGTTGACCAGCGTTGACCTAGGATTTCAGATCGCTCGGCGTTGACATAGTTTATACTCGTACGTTTGCTGGAGTATACACAGTTTAAGCTCTTAAGGTATTGGAGTATGGCGGTCCCAACAGTTGGGGTTGTAGGACCAACTGTTAAAGATGATTCATCTACAGATATGAATCTTATCCCGAAGTCGTTGGATGCTCAAGTCACGAGACCAACTAATGAAGCTGATGCGTCAATGACTCGTATTTATAGAATTTTTGGCAAATTCTCAGCCATCAACGGGTTTGATTAGCCTTTATCGACTACCGTTTGAGTCGGGCTAGCATGCGAATTGTTTAAGTCCGTTCCGCATGTGACGTTATGCTAAAAGAGTTAACTCTTTTAGTGCTATGATATTGAATATGTTGACTTCGTCTTTCTTACGGGAATAGACTACCCGACAACGCGTGTTAGGCATTGACTTATCCCTTCTTAGGATTCGGGATAAAAGTCCCCAGACTTGGATTCTGGTGTCTTCTTCAATCGGTGAAAGACTAAACCGACAACGCGTATTAGGCGTTGACTTATCCCTACTTAGAATTCGAGATAAAATTCTCCGTGCATATAAGGCACAGATTACGGAGTTGAAGGATGGTGTCGAAAAATAGGAGAGGAAGAATTTTATATTCTATCTTCTAAAACTGAAGAGGAAGAATTTTATATTCCATCTCCAGATGCCAAGAAAACTCGAAGTGGGATCTCCACCCTAAGAATCCGAAAAAGTAAAACTAGGAGTGGGATCTCCACTCCGAAAATCGGAAAGATTCAAGCAACCCTAACTTTTATAGGATTGGTTGCTTAATCCAAAAAAAAGAATTCCTCATTTATTAAGATGAAATTCCGATTTCGATCCTAACTTTATAGGTTTGGCCGAATAGGAAAAGGTGGAAGTCTTTCGTTTATCGAAAGAAGCATTCCGATCTTAGTCCTAACTATTTGTAGGTTCGACCAAGTGAGTTGAAGGCAACCCTAACTTTCATAGATTTGATTGCTCAAATTAAAAGTGAACCTCTCATTCATGGAAGGAATCAAGAGGGGGTTTTGGTTGTGGTCCTAACTGTTTAAAGGTTTGACCAAGATGGGAATTTGAGACGATCCTAACTGTCTAAAGGTTTAATCGTTCAATTTGTGGACCTCTCGTTCATGGAAGGAATCGAGAGGGAATTTTGGTTGTAGTCCTAACTATTTAAAGGTTTGACCAAGATGGGAATTTAAGACGACTCTAACTGTTTAAAGGTTTGATCATTCAATTTGTGGACCTCTCGTTCATGGAAGGAATTGAGAGGGGATTTTGGTTGTGGTCCTAACTGTTTAAAGGTTTGATCAAGATGGGAATTTAAGATGATCCTAACTGTTCAAAGGTTTGATCGTTCAATTTGTGGACCTCTCGCTCATGGAAGGAATCGAGAGGGGATTTTGGTTGTGGTCCTAACTGTTTAAAGGTTTGACCAAGTAGACAGTGGGAGTGGGAGTACAAACCACATTAGGAATGTTGACTTGTATAAGTCACTTAGAGGGGGTTCCTGGTGTTAAGTGATAAATACTTAACACGGAGGAGTTCGGCAATCGTCCATGATTAGGATATTAAAATTCTGAATACTATGTCCGGACTCTAACAATGAGAATGTTGAGTACACAGACGTAGCAGGAGTTTGAGTGGGAGTTTCTTATTCATCACCTTCTTGTAGTGACCGAGTTATCCCTAAGAATACACTATATAGAATTCTCTCGGGAACTTCCCGTTACATGAATTATCCACCCCCAGCTTTCTTCACGAAATCGGGTCTAACATTATACTCAGTTGCATGACCGGGTTATCCTTAAGAATACCAGGCATGGCACTCTTCAGGAACTTCCCGTGAAAGAAAGGAAACCATTTAGACTCATATACCTATTGGAGTGTCAGGGAGCAGTTTAACCTCTTATACCAGTTGGAGGATTGAGAAACAGTTTATACTCGTACGTTCTTCTGAGTGGTGCACTGTCATTCGGCTTATTCTAGCTTTATGGCGCCAGAGTCGATTAGAGCTTGAATCTTGTTCTTTAGACCGAAACAAATCTCAGTGGGATGGAGAACCCTCCTGTGATACGCACAGTAGTTTGGGTCCGTAATCCTCTTAGCTCCCTCCTGATCTTTAATAGGTGGTAGCTCAATCTCACCGTTATTCAAGAGGTACTCGAAAATATCCGTAACTTCCTCATCCTTGAAAGAGTACTCTTTTTGGAGTCCTGGATCTGGAGCCCTTTGCTGCTTTTGAGGTTGTTGTTGTGACGTCTGATTATTATCACTAGCAATCGCAGGCATTGACTGCTGGCTTCTTTCGATCTTCTTCCTTCTGAGGAAGCATTCAGCTTGTTCACCGTGCATCTTCAAATCTTTCTAAGTCTTGGATGGGTTTAATCCCATAACTTCCAACACGTCCAAAGAGAGGTTATTGTGGTAAGTTTGTAGGATGAATTCCTCCGTCATCAGATCTCGGTAATTTATCGCCTTATTCCGAAAGCATTTAACAAAGTTGACGACTATTTCTTTGTCTTTTTGCTTTTCATCGAAGAGTGTCCTGATGGATACCTCGACGTCGTTATCAAAGAAGTTGCTGAGGAATGAGCTATCTATATCGTCCCAGCTGTTGATGCTTCCAGGCTTGAGATATCGGTACTAATCAAAGGTAGGCCCGTGAAGGGTGCCAACGAATGACCGAACCATTAATACTTCATTGTCGGATATCATACCCAAGTGGGACTTGAAGTAGATCAAATGCTGAGTGGGCGAGCCCTTCCAGTCGAACAGCATGAAGTTGATCAGGTTGAATTTGGCCGGATACGGGATCGACTCCTACTCTCTCGGGTAAGGACACTGAATGTCGGTCTTCTTTACCTCTCGAGCAGACATCAGAACGTTAATTTTTCTCTCAAGATCCTTCATCTTTTCATCCTCATCTGTATCATGCTTCAGATGATTTCTGAGAGGAACAGTGTGGTCACCCCGACATTATTATCTTCGGCGGGACTACCCCCAGCGTTGTTATCTGTAGTGGGGCCACCCCCAGCATTCTGGTCAGTGGGAGAGTTTTCAGCATTAAGATGTTCATCTGCATCCGAATCACTTTTTCTTGGTTAGCATCATTGCGACGACTAGATTCGCCTATTTGATTTGACAATGCTCGGATCTATTGGTTATGCTCTTTCCTCATCCTCAGCATAGTCATTTCCATTTCGAACTTAAAGTTCTCTTTTTGCTTAGTCAAGGCATCCTCGATGATTTTGGCTATTTGCTCGGTGTTAGTCATAAACGCCTTTCGGGATTGTCCTGGGCTGTATATTGTATTGTCAGAAACGGCTACAGAGTTAGCATCTGATGCTTCATCGTCCGAGGATAATCCCCTCTGCATTCTCTGATAATCCCTATGTCTAGTAGTCCCTACGTGTAGCCGAGTTAGACGATGCGATACGAGCGGATCAGAACTAGAAGATCGAGCCGACTTTCCCTTATCAACCATATTCACCGTAACTTTCAGAAATTCGTCACCTTGAATGACCGATCGTTTTTTACGGAAATGCTTTGGTTTGGACTTAATCGTTCCATTGGAGATCCTTTCAAATACCGAGATTCGCTGTAGAGCGATCTTAGGGCAGCTACACACTGATAATACTACCCTGATAATATTGGTACACGGACAATGAGAGTTCGTTTCTCGGGTACTTCTCTTTCGAGATTTATTCGTACCCCTAGCCCGATAGTACAACTCATCGACGTTGCGGTTAGAGCAACCTGTAGGCGTATAAAATTGCCTATAGGTCTCACAATACAGCTCGACGACGCTAATTTGACCAAATCGACCATCGGGCGACGTATCTAAACAAGACCGTTATCCCGCTAACGCCGAAGCCAAGCCATACGCAAAGGAGCGGGATAACGAGGCTACGAAGCCAACAAATCGCACCCAAGCATTGGAATGCATCCACTCGCACGCGGAATCAAACCAACGTTTCGGGGAATCACCGAGTCATCTAAACAAGAGCGAACTCGGATGAATCACGATCGAATCAAGATCGGTTTCTGACTCGAACTCAGAAGTGGGTTTACTGCCAAATCAGGAATCGGATCAAAACGAATCGAATCCGAACAAGTCAACCACACAACCGAATCAAAGTCCAAATCAACAACGAGTCGGAACCCGAACGACGGAACCCGAACGACGGACAAACCCACCTAAGGGGGCTCGGCCAAAGCCGAGCCACCTGTGGGTGGCTCGGTGGCTAGGCCCAGTTCTGTGCCCGGGGCACAGTCTCGAGCGCCTATAAATAGGCCTTGTGCTCATTTGGTTCGGAGGTTGGATTTTGGAGGAGGCGAAGCCCTGCTGGATTGGAGTCTCAGATCTAAACAAGATTCAAACTTTAAGACTTCGAAGACTTGCTCATCCGGATCTGGTGTTCGGCGATCATCAACGCTAAATAAGGCAGGAGTTCGAGAGGACCGGATCTCAGATCTACGTGGTTAAACTCCGGATCTAAGCTTGGTTCTTAGATCCCGAGATTCGAGCGGTCGTTTCCTTGGTGAAACGATCCCTCCCGGCTATTATCTCCCTTGGTGGAATAATACCCGTTATACTGCGTAGATCCGACCGGATCTAGATCTCGTGGTGGTCCACGGCAAACAACCCCGGCGCAGGCAAAGAACCCACAAAAGCGAGTGACCGCAAAACAGGAGCTCGCGATTCGTTCGACATAAAAGGAAACAAAGTTGTAATCTTTCTTTTATTTTCTTTGATTTTCGTTGTAACCGGATCTTATAAAAAGACCGGATCTTTGTAACGCATAAAGTTGTTAACTAAGATAGCAATGATATCAATGAAGAAAGACACGATTTTTCCCGCGAACAATCTGGCGACCACAGTGGGAGCCACCGATCTCGCCGACGAGATCGTTGCGTCGCAGCCGCGGATCCCGATCCCGGTCGTGGAGGAGGTCGAATACGAATTCGACCAACAGAAGTTCGAGGCGTACCTGTCGTCCTCGTCCGGATCTACCTCCTCCCGCAAGTCCAAGTCTCCAAAGTTCTCCTCCAAGAGGAAACTTCGTTGGTACGAAGAAGTTGAGAATACCAACGAAGATCTCACCCCAATTGATGCCGAAGTTGCATTGGGTGAAGCTCCACCAACCTCCAACCAGGTCGGATCTGCTCTGGCCAACTCTTCTGCCGTAGAAGGCGTGATGACTCTCTCGAAGAGAGCCCGCCAAAGGCAACGTCAACGGCTTGCGAAACAATTCGCAAAGGCGATGGAATCCGTGGATGGAGTCTGTTACAAGGCGGATCTGAAGAGCAAAAGAGGCAAACAGCTTCAACAGCAGATGAATGGCGCCTCTTCCAAGCCGCCAACAACAGAATGGGTCCGTGTCAAACGGAACCGCTCAACGCTGGAAGAACGCATTCGCAAGCGCCGTGTATTATCAGCGCAAGCACGGGCTCGAGTCGAGGAAGCCCGTAGGAAGCTGCAGAAGGAGGTGGCTAAGAAGCCACCATCAACTCGCCAAGTCTGGAGGCCGAAATCCGAAGCGACGATGCAGGCCAAAGAGCAACCTTTGCAACCTTCGAAGCAGGTTCAATCTCCGGCGAGCCAACTCAAATCGCCGATGATCCCTACAATTGCTCCGGGAGATCCTGCGGAACCATCCCGAAGAAGGAGGTCAATCTTGGAACGCCTCGGTCCAATCCCCGATGAAAGAGGCAAAGCTCCAATTCAAGATCGTTTGGGCCCGATGAGAGAGCCCCGAACGACTCAACATGCTGGGGGTCGCTATCACTCTCAGCATGACAAGGAGTTCAAAACAGCCGCGCACACCAATTTGCGCATCGAGGTTCGAGAGCCCATTGAGAATTCACGCCCACAAAGGCACGTTTCGAGGCGAGTGACTCTCGAAAGTCCAAATAAGGTAATTCGCTCTCAGAAGGAAACGTTGTCATCCGATGATGATAATGTTATACCTGAGAAATCGTGCCAACACGCGATAGGTTGCTCCGACTTTCATACGAACGAGCTGTACTATCGTGCTGGGGGTACGAACAGAGCCAGAAAGAGAAGTCCTCGTAGGCTCGAAACTCAGTGCCCCTGTTCCAAGCTCATTCGGGCGGTACTGTCTGAATGCAACTGCATCAAAGCAGTCCCCGAAAGAGTTTCGGTGTTCGAAAGGCTCAGCATTGAAACGTTAAAGCCCAGGCCTAAGCGTTTCCGACGAAGGAGAGCGGTGGTTGAAGACGGAGAATTTCCAAGAGTCACCGCTAACATGACCAACAAGGGGACATTAGCACAGGATGATCTCGAGTCAATTCTGAAAGCATCCCGGCGTCTAACCCGTTTGCAGTCTGGAGCCATCTCACGAAGAACGTATGGGAGGGTTCGGATAAGCTCACCTTCAGAAGATGAGGAATCGGATGCCTGCTCTACGGTTGCGTCTGACAACACTGTATCCAGCGAAGGAGAACCCCGCGAGTCATTCATGATAAGCGTGGAACAAGTGGCCAAGATGCTTGAAGAAGCTATGGCCAAACAACAGGAGACCTTCAGGCTCGAGATGCAGATGGCCATGCAGACCATGAGGGAGATGCATGAGCAGCAAATCCAGGCACTGAGGAACCAGCAAGGAGAACCAAGCCACCGTAATCAGGTTGTTCAAGAAGTTGAGCATATGGATACGGATGAAACTCGTAATGCCGATGACCCTCCCATCAACGCAGGGGGTGGTAATGAGGATGCCAACAAAGATACAGGTGAAAACTTGAAGATCAAAAGCCTCGAGAGCAAAATCAATACCTTGATGTCAGCTCAAGAGGTGAAGAAAACGGGCATTCCTTGTCCATACCCAAGGGAGTGGGATTCAATCCCCTATCCGGCGAAGTTTAGTCTAATCAACTTCACGCCGTTCGATGGGAAAGGTTCCCCCACCCAGCATTTGATTTATTTCAAATCGCACCTGGGTGTTATCTCTGGAAACGAGCCTCTGATGGTGCGGTCATTCGTTGGCACTCTTCGCGGAGCCGCCTTCGATTGGTATCGCTGCCTCAAGCCAGGTAGCGTGAGTAGCTGGGACGATATGGAGACAAAATTCCTCGCTAACTTCTTCGACGACGACACCGAGATATCCATCGGAACGTTGCTCGACGAGAAACAAAAGGACGGGGAGTTAGTCGAAACCTTCGTCAAAAGGTTCCGGAACAAAGCGTTAAATTGCCGGGACCCGATCACTGAGGAGTTCATCCTCCAAACTTGCCACAACAACCTCGCATTGGACGTGTTGGAAGCAATAGGAACAGCGCCGTCCAACACATGGAAAGACTTGAAGGTCAGAGGGGAACAAGCTGAACGCTTCCTCCGAAGGAAGAAGGCCGAGAGGAGTCAATCGACGACTAATCCTCCAAACTCAAACTTCGCCTCCCGCGGTAAGGGCAAAACACCTGCAGCGGCTGTTGACGCTAATCAAACGTCGCAACAGCAGTCCCGGAGACAACAAAAAACTTCGGATCAGAGGCCTCAAAAAGAGTACTCCGTCAAGGACGAAGATGTTCCAGCCATCTTCAAATCCCTCCTTGACAATAACAAGATCAAGCTCCCGCCGATCACGAATCAGGAGGAAGCTGATAACACTGCGGATCCGAAGTACTGCGCATACCACAGGAGGATCATTCATCCCACCAAGGCCTGCTTTACTCTAAAGAACAGTATCCAGACCTTGGTTGAAGCCGGCTTCATAACGCTGGAGTAAGCCAGTCAAGAATGGCGAAACTCCAGTGGGTGCATGAGTATAAACTATATCCCCTTAACTCCGACCGGTATATGAGTATAAACTGCTTCCTGAAACTCCAAAGAGTATACGAGTATAAACTGTTTCTCATTCCTCCGATCGGTATAAGAGGTTAAACTGCTCCCTGATACTCCAATAGGTATATGAGTCTAAACTATTTTCACGGGAAGTTCCTGGAGAGTGTCATGCGTGGTGTTCTTAAGGATAACCCGATCGTGCATCTAACTCAATGATACACCCGGTTTTGCAAAGAAAGCTGGGGGTGGATAATTCAGGTAACGGGAAGTTCCCGGAAGAATGTTAAATGTAATATTCTTAGGGATAACCCGGTCATGATGAATAAAGTGATAAACACTAAGCTCCTAATTTCCGAACACTCTTTTGCTGAGATGAAATCCGATCACTTCATTGGATCAATTTTCCCTCACAAAACTCTCATTAGTGTTTGGCGACTCATAGTCTCCACCACATAATCCCCCTTTGAGTAATTTGTACGAACCAACATCTTACAGTAATTTGTACTCTTACTCTCGCTTGGTCAAACCTTCCTACAGTTAGGATCGTCTCAAACCTCCCGCTTGGTCAAACCTTCCTACAGTTAGGGCCAAAACCAAAATCCCCTCTCGATTCCTTCAATGAACGAGAGGCCCACAAATCGAGCGATCAAACTTTCTTACAGTTAGGATCGTTTTAAACCCCTCACTTGGTCAAACCTTCTTACAGTTAGGACCAAAACCAAAATCCCCTCTCGATTCCTCCAATGAACGAGAGGTCCACTTTCAAATCGAGTGATCAAACCTTCCTACAGTTAGGGTCATCTCAAACTCTCGCTTGGTCAAACCTTCTTACAGTTAGGACCAGAACCACGATTCACTCTCGATAAACGAGAAATTCATCCTTAGTTCGGTAATCAAACCTTCCGACAGTTAGGGTTATCCGAATCTTTTCGATTCTCGGAGTGGAGATCCCACTCTTAGTTTCACCTTTCCGGATTCTCGGGGTGGAGATCCCACCTCGAGTTTCCTTTCCTTCTTTGTTTGGGGAATAGAATATAAAATTCTTCCTTCCCACACCAATCATTTTCCAAGAATTTCGGCTTTATTCTAGGTATTTTATCCCGAAACCTAAGCAGGGATAAGTCTGCGCCTAACACGCGCTGCCGGTTTAATCTTTTTCCGATTGAAAAAGACACCAGAGTTCGATTCTAGGGTATTTTATCCTGAAACCTAAGCAAGGATAAGTCCGCGCCTAACACGCGTTGTCGGTTAGTTCTTGACCGTTAAAAAGAACATCCGTCCGCATATTCAACTTTGCGGCAGGTTGTTATTAATAACACCGAAATCCATGCCTTACACGCATGGGGAATTTCATCCTGAATCCTAAGAAAGGATATG
>BQKN01001025.1:297939-313898 GCA_022839385.1 Asparagus kiusianus
TGATTTGGCCTTTGGCATCCAAACTTGCTTAGATCTTGGTAGCTTTTTGACCATATTTTCCTTCTGCAACTCTTGTGCCTTCCGCACAAGGATCCTCGTCTGCGCTAGCAGTGCATGGCGCTTATGGATACGCTCCTCAAGATGTGAACGGATCTTTTTAACACGGACCCATTCATTGGTTGCTGATTTGGAGGAGGAGGCGTTTGCTTGCTGCTGGAACACTTGGCGCCTTCTGAGTTTCAGATCCGCATCATAGCAGATCCCGTCAAAAGGCTCTAAAGCCTTGGTAAATTGGCGCGCAAGATGTTAACGACGCCTTTGACGAGCCCTCTTCGTCAGCACTGGTGCACTTTCCACGGGCAACTCCTTGACTTTCGAGGAGTTTTCATGAACGTTGGACCTCATTTCTTTGGAGGCCAGAGAGGGGTCTTCCACTACTTTCGGGTTCAGATCATCAGCCCTGGTCTTCGGATCTGAAAGCATGTTCTTCGCGGCAGTGGTTTTCCTGCGTTTGTAAGAAGAAGATCTGGAGGAGGAGGAGGAAATATATTCCTCAAATTTCTGTTGGTCGAATTCGTATTCGACCTCTTCGAACATCGGGATCTTGATCGTCGGCTGCGGCACGAAAGCTTCGGCAGCGAAGCTGTTGGCTCCCTACTGTGGTCGCCAGCTTGTTTGAGGAGAAAGTTGATGTATTCATTGTTGTGTTCATTACAACTTTAAACGTTACAACGAAAACAAAAGTTAGTCTTTTTATAATACCCTTACACAATGAAAACAAAAAAAGTACAACTCTCGTCAAACAGCACAATGGGTGTTTATCATCCACTACTTGTATGGGATCTTGTCTATGATGGGGATGTTAGTATCCGTGGACCACCAAATGATCAGATCAGATCCGGAGCTTCGTTGATTCGCGAAGGAATCAAGAAGCCGAAGCAGTTATCTCGACAACAGTGAGATAACCACTCTTCTCGAGATCACCGCAACGGGGCGATCTTAAGGAAATGAATCGGGGCGTGCAGATCTGATGAACTCTCCTTCTTTATGCTGAAGAATCCGCTGAAGTCTCCTCCTCCTCTCTGAAATTCGTGGCTCTTCAGTTCTCAATTCGGCAGGGCTTTGTCAATGCTCAAGAATTCTAGATCTCAAAAAATAAAGGTCCTGGGGTTGTATTTATAGGTTTAGGGACCCTTGTTTTCGGATAAGAACGATCGATTCCCTCTTATCCTCAGTTGTAACCACTTAACCACGTTTTTGGATAGATTCAGATCATGTGGAACAAATCCAGGTGGTTAGCGTCGAAAAACAGCTCAAAACAGCCAAAAATAGCATTCTTGGGGTTGCGGACACCCGTGGATCTCTTGGCTTGACCGACACTCATGGGTGTCTCAGCCTGGCCGAGACACCAGTGAGTGTCTCGGTTTGGTTGAGACACCTCTGAGTGTCTCGGTCTGGCCGAGATACCAGTGAGTATCTCGGGTATATTAGTCCTAACTTTCTCATATGACCTCCAAATAACCTAATTCCAGATGCATTTGAAAGATAACAGAGAAATCTACAACTTTCATGTTTTGAGTTTCTTCCGATTCGAATTGAATCATGGCCAATATCGTCATTCTTCTTTGAGACACCAACATTGTCTCGGAATTCTGAGGCAGTTTGTACTATGTTTGGTATTTTGGTTTTATCTTTCTCATATAATCTCCAAATAACCTGATCAAAGATGCATTGAAAAGCTAACAAGAAGATCTATAACTTTCATGTTTTGAGTTTTTTTAGATTCAAATTTAATCATGACCAAAATCGTTCTACAAGGTCCGAGACACCAATGGGTGTCTCGGCCAATCCGAGACACCAATGGGTGTCTCAGCTTGGCCGAGACACTTTAGAGTATCTTGTCCAAGCCGAGACACCTTTGGGTATCTCGGGTTGGCCGAGACACATCTGAGTGTCTCGCCGAGGCCCGGGACGTAGTCCTGCGCATTCCGTTCGTTTTCGCCGTATCTTCGTCGTCCGAACTCGGAATCATGCGATTCAAGATGTATCGGAAAGCCATCAAGAAGATCTACAAGCACCCATGATTGAATTATCTATGGAGTGGATGGGATATGGAAGGCATTTCGTCTTTTGTAAGTGACACGGAGCTCCCGATCAGTTCGTTTCCTCGTTATTCTGCAGTTCCGTTGCTTCACATAGTTCGTCGATTCACTTCATGCGCTTGTCAACGTCAAATGAGCTTCTGTGACTCGGATAGCGACGTTCATTATCTTCTCTCTGTCTCAAGCTATGTGTGGGGACCTATAGGTAATTTTTGACGCCTACAGTCCTAGCTTTCAAAAACTGCCCCCGAATTTCAATGTTTTTCTGAAACCCAACCCGATCCCTCGTGACCCACTGCTCCACCACCGGTAGGGCTGTCTATTCGGGCCCAAGGCCCGAGTCCGGCATGGCCCAGAAACTTGATAGATGAAACACCCCCCGTGTCCTGTCCACTCGACAGATGATTCAATCATGGGAGCTTGTATATATTCTCGATGGCTTTTCTATGCATCTTGAATCGCATGATTCCGAGTTCGGACGACGAAGATACGGCTGAAACGGACAAGACGTGTAAAACTATGTTCCAGGCCTCAGCCAGACACCTAGAGGTGTCTTGGCTAGGCCGAGACACTCCATGGTGTCTCGGGGGTGTCTCGGCCAGGCCGAGAAACCCACGGGTGTCCGCAGACCCGAAAATTAGATTTTGACAATTTAAAGCCGTTTTTCGACCGTTAACCGCCTGGATTTGTTTCAACTAATCTGATATCATCCATGAACGTGGTTAAGTGGTTACAACTGAAGATAAGATCGAATCGATCATTCTTATCCAAAAACAGGGGTCCCTAAGCCTATAAATACAGCTCCAGGGCCTTTATTTTTTCAGATCTAGAATTCTCGAGCGTTGGTGAAGCCTTGTCGAACTGAGGACTGAAGAGCCATGAACTTCAGAGAGGAGGAGGAGATATCAGCGAATTCTTCGGCATAAAGAAGAGGAGTTTGTCAGATCTGCAGCCCGGTTCCTTCCTTTGAGATTGCCTCATTGCGGTGATCTCGAAAAGAGTGATTATCTCGCTGTTGCCGAGATAATTGCTTCGGTTTCTTGATTCCTTCGCGAATCAACTAAGCTCCGGATCTGATCTGATCGTTTGGTGGTTCACGGATATCAACGTCCCCGTTACAGGCAAAGATCCCACGTAAGCAGCGAGCGATAAACATCTGTTACGTTTGTTTGAAGGAGATTGTAATTTTAATTTCATTATGTAAAGGTCTTATAAAAAGACCGATCTTTTTTTGAAATTATTGTAACTACTAAAGTTGTAATAAGTTATACAATGAAGAAATCGATTTCCCACCCAAACAGTAGGTATGGAAGTTTGGGACACAATAAAAAAATTAGTTTTAATCAATTATTTTTTTATATTTATATACCAAACAAAGAAAAGAATAGTATGGAAATTGATTTCCACCCATGTTTTTAGTGCTAACCAAAAACTCACTCTAGAAACTTTAAAAAAGCTCACTAAAAATGGATTTTTGTGGTGGAATATAGTTTCTACCAAAACTTGGTAAGCGAACCAAAAAGACTCTTATATGCTAAGACGCCCCTTTTATCAATTCTCCTGCTACTGTTGTTGTCCACCTTTGTTATGTACAACTCTTATACTTTAATTCGTCCTTTTACCCATGTCGTTTATTATGTTGCTTACCAAACAAAAAAGCAATAAATCTAACTCCATCAAACCAAACAATAAAGGACCACCGCCGAATCCTAAAAATCACATGATCTCATCTTTGAACTCATTACAACCATTATAGATTACACCAATTGCTTCCTTAATGATTTCTCTTAAAGCTAATCATTAGCTAATATAAATTAAGGTCCTACGTGTTAGCAACTTATCTCTTACCCTCGTAATTAGTCATGTACACGTTCCAACTCATGATATATATTTGTACTAGACACAAAGAATCATGGGATTTGGCTAAAAAGCGATAAGTAGGACCCTAAAGTTGGTGGAAGTCTAAATCTTAATTTTATTCCTTTCATATTTGTTCAAGGGTGATGGCATGTCCTCCTATTTTTGTCTTTTAACATTTGTGGATGTATTTGCATGATCGAGGTACTTTCATAGCTTCACTTTTGGTCCTTTTGGATTTCTTTTGAATGTGAAGTTTACGAGCTAAGTTTAAAGTTACAAAAGAATAAGACTATGTTTGGTTTGAGAGAAATGTAGGAAAAAGATACGGAAAGAGAAAGTAAAAAAGAAAGGAAAAGAAAAAAAAAAGAAAATGATATTCTTTTTATTGTGTGGTTAGAAAGAATATATTGTAATGAAAGTTAGAAGAAAATTCATAAGAAAGTTATTTTCTCTTGTTTGGTTACCTTTCTGAGAAAAGAGAGGTAGAAAATTATCACAAAAAATTTCAATTCATACTTTTTGGCATTAGTTTTAGATATTAAATAATTTAAAAAATAATCATATTAAATTGTGATTCTATCATATTTTCAAAAAAATATAAGTTATCGAACATGTTTGCACAATCGTAACTCAAGAAAATTGAGTTAAATTTACGATGTTTCTAATTTGCATATAATCTTACATAGTTTTGGACTTGCAAGTTATTCATAACCTCAGGTGAAGAAAGATGATTCCAAATAAGGTCTAGAAAATAATACAGTTCAAGCATAATTGTTCAAATCAGTATCATTCGTATCATGGGAAATAACAAGTTAATAAACATGTATTTTAAAAAAAATGGGTAATTTTCTAACACAAGAACTTGAGTGGCCATCAACATCAAGTTTGTAAACAATAACAAGCAGAAGCATAACCACAACCCCACTAATTAGATAAAAACATTTTCCACACGCAACATTTGCAGAAAGAAAGGTCAATAAACGAACCAAAACAAATCTAAAGTAAAATCCATTTCCAGTCACATAGTCTATTACGATCAATTTCTTATAGAAAATCTTAACCAACAAAGTCTATTTCAATCAATTTTATATAGAAAATCTTAACCAAAGAGAGAGAGAGATAAATCTGTCGAAGTCCTTGATTTTTGACTTTAGTGAGTCCATCAAAAGCATCAATCTTGCATCCTTCATACTTTAAAATTAATTCAAAAAAATTCAAATAAGAACAATATAAACATAAGAAACCTATAAAATAAAGTCTTAACATTCTTTTAGAAGAAAAATGTAACTATCACTCATTGTGTTATGATTCCTTTCTTAAGACTAATCATCATATAATCCTAAAACATGACAAAGATGATGCTTCAACTGATTTTTCTCAAGTGCTAAATGGAAACAACTACAAGAGTTATCAAAGCAAAAAAATGAGAAAAAATGAAAAAAAAAAAAGGTGAGCTGAAGAAATTCAATTGCAGAACCAATTTAAGAACTCAATTTTTTTTCCCACAATCAAGTTTCCAATAAAAGACTATGCAGTGCGCTCATTCAAAATGCAATCACCATTAGTCCATGATGTCAATAAACTAGCATGAAAATAAAACCAATACTGGTATCCTTGACTATTCAAAAAAAATCATTGCATATAGTAACATCTATGATCGATATCATTAGCATGTACAGGCCATTAACAGATCGAACTTCATATTTGCTTTCGGTCTATAATAGAAAAGACAATGTAACAATAGCTGAACTACAGAACGCAAATAGAAAGATATGTTACTAAACTGAAAAACTTTGAACTAGAAATGCTCAAGATTTGTTACTAAACCCCTAGTTTGCGATACTAAACACTAATATAAAAAGTTAATAGATCCAAACAGGTCTAGTATATGTATAACAATATTAATAAAATAAGAACCAATGGTACAGTTCTAACAAATGTACCTTGAATTAGAGAACCATAAAAATTCAATGCATAACATTAGCTGGAAACTGAAAATTTGAATTATGCAATAAGCGTAAATTAAATTACCTCCTTATACCAATACCAAGATTGTGTGATGCCTATCCAAACTTTTTCCTCCGATGAATTGGGAACCCAATAAAGTTCCTTTCTTGAGCTGCATCCTCAGTAAGATGGTCATAGGCTACAAGTTGTGCATCCTAATTGAACCATTCAGCTTTTAAAAGCTCATCAAATATCTCTCTTTCTAGGTAAAAATGAGGACCGGTCTTCCAAATTGCAGAAGCAATTAACTCCATTCCGCTTTTTGGCTCATCCAGTTCTTCACTCAAGGTGCTAGTGACACCATGCTTTCTTTTATATATCACCTTCGAAGATGTTGCCAATGCAGAATGGGTTTTAACAATTTGTTCTTCACCTTTTGAAGGGTTGATGCATTCTACATCATTCTCTTGAACAACTTCCCTATCATCTTCTTGATTAGTATTGATAGAACTTGATTCATCTCCTTCATGTTTTATCCAAGCTCATCTTTCTTTGATAGTTTCAGAAGCTAAACCGATGGCCCTATCTTTTTCGTAAATGATTTGCAAGTTTTGAAAACATGATATAGATTTGTAATGAAATTATTTTGCTCCAGGATGTACCTATTAACAAATAAAGAATCAATTTCCACCATTAATACTAAAAAATAAGAAACTATGTAACTTTGAAGCTCACATAATTTTTTTGAAGGGAGATGTTGTTGGGTATCTACTCAAACTCCAAGTTAGGATAGAGTTTTTAATTCTTTGTATAACTTCATGAGAATTAGATAAAGTTAGGGATCTATCATGATTAGGAGTTTGGGTTCCATCATGATTGAGAGTTTGAATCTTATTCTAATTAGGAAGTTAGGCTAGAGATAGGGTTTTGGTTTCTCTATATATATCCTTCTATTGTTAGAAGAAGAAGAAGAAGAAGAAGAAGAAGAGAGAGAGAGAGAGAGAGAGAGAGAGAGAGAGAGAGAGAGAGAGAGAGAGAGAGAGAGAGAGATTGACAGTCTTTGTCCGTGCAAAAGATTGTAATTTGGAGGTGATAGTGGATTGATTTTGATCCAGTGGTTTTTTCCTGTTGAGGGTTTTTCACGTTAAATTTTGCGTGATTTTATTTGCTATGTTTGGTGGCTTTTCGAGGTTTTTACGAGATCTAAAAAATCACTACAAGTGGTATCGGAACGGGGTTCGACGGTTCATAGAGATTCAAGATTTGCAACGACATCGGCGGCGACAACAGTACTGTAGCAACAGTACTGTTGTAGCAGAGGCACTGTTCACAACGGCAGAAAATGTTTATGGCGATGCACTCTTTATGGTACTATAGCGGCGGATACTGTAGCGGCGGCAGATCTAACGGTTAAGGTTGATTTGTCTTTTGATTGAGGATTTGGAGGCGGATTTCGGTGATCTAGGAGTCGTTCCTAGGATTTTTCGACGTGCTGAGTTTGTTTTTTATGTCGGTTTTATCAAATTCAATCTCTATAGGGACTGATTTGAATTTTGATCGTGGTTAGAGGATGATGACTTTTTTGGGTCCGAAGTTTGATATTCTGCTATTCAATGGCAAGACAAATTTTACAGTATAATAGTGCACGGTTCAAGATATTCTTGTATAGCAGGTGTTGATCAAGCTTTAGAGGAGAAGAAACTTGAAAGATTGAAGGATGTTGAATAAAGTTCCATGCAAAAGAGGACGGTTAGCACAATTCGTTTGGCACTCGCTCCCGAGATCAAGTACAATATTATGCAAGAGGCCACACTAAGGGGGCTGTGGGAAAGGCTCGAGGGGATTTATATGTCAAATTCGACGACCAACCGATTATGTTTGAGGATGGAGCTTTATTCGTTAAAAATTGAAGAAGGTACAGCAATTCAAGACCACATCAATGCCTTTAATTAGCTAGTTTGTCAACTTATGAATATTGATGAGGAGATTAAAGAAGAAGAGCTGACGCTACTCCTATTGTCCTCCTTGTCGAAGTCGTACAAGCTGTTAGTTCAGACGATAATTGCATGGAAGCAGACTTTGAAGTTCGATGATGTGACAGTACTCCTACGTGAGAATGAAAGAATGATGAGAAAGGAGAGCGTATCTAATGATGGAGTGAGTGCACTAGCTTTTAAAGGTTCTAATCGAGGGAGGAGTACGAGGAGATGTGACAGTTATCAAGGAAGGTCAAAATCTAGGGCCCGGGACGACAACGAAAAGAAGTGCTATTATTACGAAGAGAATGGTCGCATTCAGTTCAGATGTTCCCAAATGCGTGATGATTTGAAGAGTATTAGACAGATGAAGCATCAAGAAAATGGGAAGAATACGGGCTCCTCAGTGGCTGTGTGTGATGAAGATGTGGTTTTATTGATGCAGAGTACAGGTACTGATGCAAGTAACACTTGGGTGTTAGATTCTACAACCTCTATGCACGTTTGCACCAACAAAAATTATTTTAACACATTGAAGACAGATGACGAATTTGATGACGTGATTGTTGAAAACAACAAGAAGATGAAGGTTGAAGGTGTTGGAAGTGTTCGCCTCAAGCTTCACACTGGGAAGGTCGGAATTCTTCATCATGTGAGATATGTGCCGACATGTGGTGCTATTTTAATTTCGTTGGGTGAGATGGCATCACGTGGGTACAAGTATGTGAGTGAAGGAGAATGGTGCAATGTGTATAGAAATGGCGATTTGATTTTTGCGAGGGAGGAAGAGTAGCAATCATATTTGCTATTTAGATGGGCGATCTGTTAATGGTGCAGATTACTCTTCTTAGACTCTTGTCCACAAGGGAGAGGTGAAGAACAAGATGAAGAGAGTGAGTTTTTCTGAAGTTGTTGAGACACTTGGAGATTTTTCATTGAGGGAGGATATGTTGGGTATTTACTCAAACTCCAAGTTAGGATAGAGTTTTTAATTCTTTATATAACTTCATGAGAATTATATAAGGTTAGGGATCTACCATGATTAGAATTTAGAAGTTTGGGTTCCATCATGATTGGAAGTTTGAATCTTATTCTAATTAGGAAGTTAGACTAGAGATAGGGTTTTGGTTTCTCTATATATATCCTTCTATTGTTAGAAGAAGAAGTAGAATAAGAACAAGAAGAGTGAGAGAGGGTTTGTCAGTCTTTGTCTGTGTAAAAGATTATAATTTGGAGGTGATAGTGGATTAATTTTGATCCCGTGGTTTTTCCCTGTTGAGGGTTTTCCACGTTAAATTTTGCGTGATTTTATTTACTGCGTTTGGTGGCTTTTTCGGGGTTTTTGTGAGATCTAAAAAATCCCTACACTTGTATGCATATTAGTGTAGATGGTCTATAGAAATGGGATTTTGTAAAGAAATATCAATGACTAGTCAATAGAATAGCATTTTGTAGAATTTGCCCTGTCAATTCGATCAGCCATATAATGTTTCTAATAACTACTCAAGAATGTGAACACATCTATGTATTATCAATAACTTGTCAAAATGATGGAAGAACTCTCTGTCATGTGTTTATTTTGGCGCGACACATGACTCTTTATAGGAGTAGACTCGCTTTTGATAATAGTTAAGTCAATGGACAGATGCATGACATATTCATGCCATCTAAACTCCATTTCTAGATAGTTAAATCTTTGGCAAGCCAAAAAATGTACAGAAGTTCTTTTAAAAACATAATTTACTAATTAGCTCACGTAAACTTTGTTGGGGATGCACAACCCCCCTAATGCGATTTGGAAATAGAGATTTAGGAGAGAGGAGAGAGAATTCAATCAATCACAAACACACAAGATTTACGTGGTTCGTTTCTCAATCTGAGAAACTACGTCCACGACCGTCGCAGGAGAAAATTTTACTATTTTTTCGTTTCTTTACATCATGCCCTAATCAACCCTTTTATAGACATAAGTGTTTTACAAGCAGGAATAGGAAATAGGTCAAAAACATAACTGGGCCAAAACCCGACTCGCAGTCAACCGCCGCGCCACGCGCGGTCGACCGTGAAGCTGCCCGCAATCCAAAAAAGTTTCTGGAGTTTTGGCGGTCGATCGTCGCGCCAAACGTGGTCGACCGCGACGAAGCCTCCTGCTGATGAAAGTCTCTGGACTTTTTACGATCGACCGCTGCGCCACTTGCGGCCGACTGCGATGCTGACTGTAATCTGGGCTGCTCTCGGGATTTTTGGCGGTCAATCGCCGTGCCATTCGCGGTCGACCGTGACGAGCTCCTCACCTCTGTGTCTGTTCTGTGCACGTTGGCGGTCGACCGTCGCGCCATGCACGGTCGACCGCGATACAGTCAAATTACGTTCTTCGTCATTTTGCTTGAACTTCGTCGTCGTCGATCTTGTTCCTCCTTGTTCCCTTTTCGTTCTGAAGTATAGGGCAGGTCTGATAGTTAGGCTTCACATATCCTAACAATCTTCCACTTGGAGACTAACTATCAATCTCTATCACCTCTCTCTGCGGCGACGACCTCCATATCATCAAGTAATGAGGCCAACTGAAGTTGAACACAACTTCAGTTTCTCCGTAGTGACAACCTTGGTAAGCATATCGGTCGGGTTCTTGCTTTCTTGAATCTTCACAAGTTCCAACATGTCCTCGTCTAATGCTGATCTTATGAAGTGGTAGCGGACCTGTATGTGTTTGGTGCTTGCATGAAAAGCTGGGTTCTTCGCCAAATAAATTGCGCTCTGGCTATCACAATGTAAGACACTCTTCTCACTCTTCTGTCCCAACTCCTCCAAGAAACCTGCAACCATATCATCTCCTTGCTTGCCTCTGTCACAGCAACATATTCAGCCTCTGTTGTTGATAAAGCAACGATCTTCTACAACTGAGAAACCCAACTAATAGCTGTAGAGCCCAAAGTGAACACGTATCCAGTAGTGCTCCTTCTCTGGTCTATCTCACCGGCATAGTCTGCATCAACAAAACCCTGAAGAACTAACTTGCCTCTCTTGAAGCATAAACAATCTTTAGTTGTACCTCGTAGGTACCTCAGAATCCACTTTACTGCTTCCCAGTACTGCTCTCCTGGATCTGACATGAATCTGCTTACAGCTCCCACTGCATGGGCAATGTCAGGTCTCATGCATACCATGATGTACATAAGGCTTCCAATGGCTGAAGCATATGGAAACTTAGCCATATGGTCTTTCTCTTCATCAGTCTTAGGGCACTGCTCCTTAGTCAATTTGAAATGACTAGCTAACGGTGTGCTAACGGCCTTAGCACCACTCATCCCGAATCTCTCATGCACCCGCCTAATATACTCGGCCTGTGATAGCCGCAGTGTGCCCAAGAGCTTGTCTCTACTGATCTTCATCCCCAATATTTGCTTCGCTGCGCCTAGATCCTTCATGTCGAACTCACTCGACAGCTGCTTCTTCAGTTTATTGATCTCTCTCATATCTGAACCGGCTACTAGCATGTTATCGATATATAAAAGCAGGATGATGTAACTGTTGTCAAACTCCTTGACGAAGCAACAATGATCAGCATTGCACCTGGAGTAACTGTTCCTGTGCATGAATCCATCGAACTTTTTGTACCATTACCTTGGAGCTTGTTTAAGGCCGTACAAGCTTTTCTTCAATCTGCATACCATCTTCTCCTTGCCCTTCTGAGTGAACCCCTCTGGCTGTTGCATATATATCTTTTCCTCTAGGTCACCGTGGAGGAAAGCTGTCTTTACATCTAGCTGCTCAAGATGTAGATCTTCAGCTGTAATAATACTCATGACTGTTCTCATGGTAGTCAGTTTGACTACAGGAGAGAAAATTTCTATGTAGTCAACTCCTTCTCTCTGCTGAAATCCTTTAACCACCAATCTAGCCTTGTATCTCTTGGAACCATCATGTTCCTCCTTGATTCTGTGCACTCATTTGTTGCTCAAGGCCTTCTTCCCTGTTGGTAACTTCGCAAGTTCTCATGTCTTGTTGGTGTTCAAAGATTTTATATCATCTTTCATAGCAAGCTCCCACTTGCTTGCATCATCCACTCAAAGTGTCTCATCATAACTTTTTGGCTCTCCACCATCACTCAGTAATAGGTAGTTAAGATGAGCTCTGGGCTATAGTGATGGATACTTTGGATTAGGCTTGAGGACTCTTGCTGACCGCCTCAACTCTCTAACGGGCGAAACAGGCTCTCCATCTTCATTTGTCCCCTCTGAGGTAGTCTCATCCATCAACTCTTCTTCTTCATCTGAATTGGCTTCGGGATTGCCTCCATCCGAGGCATCATCTGACTCGAAGTATGTAGGATCACACTACACCGAATTAGTGGGCTGAACGACATCACGGTCTTTGTAGAGGACTGTTTCATTAAAGACCACATCCCTGCTTCTGATGATTTTCTTGTTCTGCTCATCCCAGAACTTGTAGCCAAACTCATCACCACCATAGCCAATAAAGAAATATTTCAATGATTTAGGATCAAGTTTGTTTCTTGCATGATCACTCTGATGAACATATGAAACACATCCAAATACTCTCAGGTGAGAAAGGTTTACCTGCTTTACACTCTATACTTCTTTAGATATTTTGTGCTCCAAAGGCACTGATGGTCCCCGGTTGATCAAGTAGGCAACTGTGTTGACTGCTTCTGCCCAGAATTGCTTTGGAAAACCTGCTTGTAACCGCATACTTCTGGCTCTCTTAGTTAATGTTCTGTTCATCCGTTCTGCTATACCATTCTGCTGGGGTGTACCTGGCACTATTCTCTCCAATCTGATGCCACTGTCATAACAGAACCTCTTGAACTCTGAGTCTTCATACTCGCCGCCATTGTCAGAACAAAGCTTCTTAATCTTCAAACCGGTTTCGTTCTCTACCATAGCCTTCCACCTCTTGAAGACTTCAAACACTTCTTATTTGTATTTTATGAAATAGACCCAAGTCTTCCTCGAGTGATCATCTATGAAGGTCACAAAATATAACCTTCTGCCGGTGGATTGCACTGATGCTGGACCCCACACATCTGTGTAAACTAGCTCAAGCTTCTCTTCTTTAGGAGTTCTGTCAACCCTTTTGAAGCTTATTATCTTTTGTTTTCTAGGAATGCAACTTTCACATAAGGCAATATCAGCCGATCTCAAACCTGGTAACTGCCCATTTTACTGCATAACTTTTAGGCCTTTGCTACTCATGTGACCTAGCCTCTGGTGCCACAAATTTGGGTCTTCATTACTTTCAGCCACTGTAATGGAACCACGTGCATCTATCGTCATGTAGAGGGACCCAGTCTTCGTACCACGGGCAACAACCATGGACCCCTTTGTAACCTTCCATGTATCACATGCGAAGGTTGATACATATCCCTCTTTCACCAATTGTCCTATGTAAATCAGATTCTTCCTCAAACTAGGAACATGTCTCACATCACTCAGCTTCCATATAGACCCATTGAGTTTGATCTGGACGACTCCTTTGCCAACAATATCACAAGGCTGATCATCACCAAGATAGACTTTTCCTAGGTTTCCTGAAACATAGTTCTCAAATAAATCTCTATTTGAGGTAGCATGTAACGAAGCTCCTGAATCCAGCACCCACGATTCAGTCTTGCTCTCTAACGAACAGATTAGGGCATCATCTGATTCTCCTGAGGCCATGTTCGCTTCAGTCCTGCTCTCCTTGTCCTTCTTGGGTTCTCGGCACTGATTCTTATAGTGGCCAAACTTGCCACTGTACAATTCCAGCAGTCAATCTCCTTCTTGCTCTTGCGATTTCTGGACTTTGACCTTCCGTTCCTCGAGTTAGGTCTTCCTCGACTATTCCTTCTATTTCTGTTTCTGTTTCTTCCTCTGCTCTCAAAATTCAACGTCGACCCTGAATTAGAAATTCATTCCTCTTGTCTTCTAATCTCCTCAGTCATAATCATGTCCACCACCTCTGAAAACTTTAGTTTTGATTTGCCACATGATCCGCTAATTGAAATAACGGTACCCTTCCAACTGTCGGGTAATTGACCAAGTATCAAGAGGGCTTGGATTTCATCATCAAATTGAATATTGACCGAGTTTAATTGATCCATGATCTCGTTAAACTCGTTCAGGTGTTCCTTGAATTTCTGGCTCTCGTACATCCTCAAATTAAACAGCTTTTTAATAAGATGTACCTTATTTGTCGCAGAGGGTTGCTCATACATACTGGACAACGCCGCCATGAGATCCGACGTCGTATTCTGATTATTGATGTTGAACGCTACTGATTTCGATAAGGTCAACCTGATCGCTCCAAGGGCCTTTTGATCCTATAGCTTCCACTTCGCATCCTTCATATCCGTCGGCTTCTCTCCCAATGGTAGGTATAAATCCTTCTGATAGAGGTAATCTTCCATCTGCATCTTCCAGAACCCGAAGTTTGTTCCATCAAACTTCTTAATCTTGGATGTTTCCTTCTCAGATCCCATGTCTCTGACCTCAAATCGCACGCACCGAACCTGGTCGCTCTGATACCACTTGTTGGGGATGCACAACCCCCCTAATGCGATTGGAAATAGAGATTTAGGAGAGAGGAGAGAGAATTCAATCAATCACAAACACACAAGATTTACGTGGTTCGCTTCTCAATCTGAGAAACTACGTCCACGGCCGCCGCAGGAGAAAATTTTACTATTTTTCGTCTCTTTACATCATGCCCTAATCAACCCTTTTATGGACATAAGGGTTTTACAAGCAGGAACATGAAATAGGTCAAAAATATAACAAGGCCAAAACCCGACTCGCGGTCGACCGTCGCGCCACGCGCGGTCGACCACGAAGCTGCCCGCAATCCAGAAAAGTTTCTGGAGTTTTAGCGGTCGACCGCCGCGCCACACGCGGTCGACCGCGATGAAGCCTCCTGCTGATGAAAGTCTCTGGACTTTTGGCGGTCGACCGCCGCGCCACTCGCGGTCGATCGCGACGCTGACTGTAATCTGGACTGCTCTCGGGATTTTTGGCGGTCGACCGCCGCGCCATTTGCGGTCGACCGTGATGAGCTCCTCACCTCTGTGTCTGTTCTGTGCACGTCGGCGGTCGACCGCCGCGCCATGCGCGGTCGACCGCGATACAGTCAAATTGCGTTCTTCGTCGTTTTTCTTGAACTTCGTCGTTTTGCTTGAACTTCGTCGTCGTCGATCCTGTTCCTCTTGTTCCTCCTTGTTCTCTTTTCGTTTTGAAGTATAGGGCAGGTCTGATAGTTAGGCTTCTCATATCCAAACAAACTTTCATGCACTTTCCATATTTTAACCAATAAATGAGGAACTTGCAAAGTCAGTAGACATTCAGTTCAAAAAACAGCTAGCCAATGGAGGCAAAAAGTTCCCCATCACTCCTCAAGTCCAACTAGTTAGCATCCTCATCCAATAATTGAATTGAATCAAATTTTATAAAAACATTATATAAGGCTATAATCAGCTAACCTTAGAAAAGTCCATATTGACTGCTCGGTAGATCTATTTTGTTCCTCTCCCCTCTCATTCCATTAGATAAGTCTCCTCTGCTTGTCTATCTTCACTGAAGAAGGAAATTGCAGAGCAGGACAATGGCAGCTATTGGATTCATCACTGAGAGTGAGAGCAGAAGGGAAACTGGTCGCTACAATGGAAGGCTACATTCCTTCCTGCAGGTAACTTATTCAAGAGAATGTCATGTGTATCTTCATATATACATAGACTAAATTTCATGCATATTTTATTTATATGCAGGCAATCAAATGGTATTTGTAATGTTGGACATAGTAGAGGCGATTGGGCTCCTACTAACCATTGTACCATTCGTAATTCTAGCAAATATATATCGAACAGAACAAGGATAGCGTCCACATTTAGACATATCAAGCAATTAATATCGTTTTCAAGTGCTCTTTGTTGAAATGATGGAAATGTAATCACCAAATTGTGCCGTTTATACCAACGCTATATAAATAGAAGAGAGAAATAGAATGATCTTGTCAAGCTAAATAAAATTGAATCATAAGATAATTTGTAAGCATTAATCTCCCAACAAATGTAGAATATAAT
>BQKN01001025.1:351450-368173 GCA_022839385.1 Asparagus kiusianus
TTTAGGTTAAGGATTTTTTGTTATGGTTGTTGATTTGTTGTTAAGGTTGTGTGTTAGTTGTTAAGGTTACGGGTTTGATGTTAAGGTTACTGGTTTGTTATAGTTATTGATTTGTTGTTAAGGTTGCGTGGTAGTTGTTAAGGCTACGGGTTTGATGTTAAGGTTACTGATTTGCTATAGTTATTAATTTGTTGTTAAGGTTACATGGTAGTTGTTAAGGCTACGGGTTGGATGTTAAGGTTACGGGTTTATTGTTATGGTTAAGGGTTTTTTGTTATGGTTATTGATTTGTTGTTTAGGTTAAGGGTCTGTTGTTAAATTTACTGGTTTGTTCTTGCTGGTAACTGTTAGTTGCTAACTATAATTTTTGTTTTGTCCCTGTTTGCAGTTTTATTAAAGCGTACAACGGATCAGTAGGGTCTATTATCTGGCTTGAGATCCTCAATATATTACGCGGTGGGCGACTGGATGATGGAGTAAGATTTTCGATTGGTATTTATTCATTAGCATATTTAACAATACTATTATTAATTACTTGTTGTCAACTTATTATAGCTTGTTGATACGCTGCTTTCGTGAAAATCAGAGAGCGTCGTCCAGTATAAAATTTGGGGTGGTCCCTGTTTGGTTTAGTGTAAGTTTATGTCCGGCGTGACGTACTCCTACCTATCAGCATATAATCTATGATAAAAGGAACCTGATCGGGTTAATTCTTTATTGCAGTACCAGATACATGTGGCGAAACCAGATTACCAAGAATTGCATGATATCTACATTAAACACTTGGTCGATGCAGTGTGTACTAACCTCTTAGTTCCCATTGTTCAGGGCGATCATTGGCATCTACTGGAGTTTGATGTCGAAAATGATATTGCTAGGCATTACGACTCCTTGAAGGAGAGATATGGACATTGGGAACCTGTGCTCAAAATCGTCAAAGCCTTCAACTACATTAAAGCTGGCTTCAATGAGAACCAATTGCGTAGCGTATTCGACCAATCAAAGTTCCGTGCGAGGAGCAAAAGGGGTCGTAAGTTTACCAGAACCCTTGTTGGAATTCAATGTTGGAAACTGGTTGTTAAGGTTACGAGTTTGTTGTTATGTTTTGTTTGAAAGCAACAGTGGTCACAATGCTTCCTTGTTTTTGTCTGCAGGTATGACTGTGGGATCTATGTCTACCAGTTCGTACAAGCGATTATCGAAGGTAGAGATGTCCTGCACGTCACGCCCGTAGAGCATAACACATGGGTGGTTCGTGCGAAGCTAGCAGCGTATTTACTGATTGAAGGCAGGAAGAGGAAAAAAGATGCGGGAAAACTTGACGATGATGACGTTGAGATGTAGATTTTTTGTAAATGATATATTACAATTCTTTGTTGTTAATAACAATATACATGTAAATATTATAAGGTCAATATCACATGATTCTGCTAATGTGTGCTTCAAATGCAACCAAACTGATGAGGTAAAGATTTCAAATACAACCAAACTGAATTTGCAACCAAACTGAATTTGCAAACAAACCCTCAAGGGATAACATTAACAGCAAACCCATGAGTTCAACAACAAAACCATAACCTCATCAACAAACACCAAAGCTTAACAACATACTAACATTAGCAGAATCATGCGATGTTAACCCTGTAATATATTTTCAAATTCAGTTTGTAAATGATATATTACAATTCTTTGTTGTTAATAACAATATACATGTAAATATTATGAGGTTAACATCGTATGATTCTGCTAATGTGTGCTTCAAATGCAACCAAAATGAATTTGAAAAGATTTCTGTATTTGTCAGCCAATAGTTTACAATATGCCAGATCCCCAAGGCTTAACAACAAACCCTTAATGTATCACATTAATAGCAAACCCATTAGTTCAACAGCAAAACCGTAACCTCAACAACAAACACCAAAGCTTAACAACATACTAACATTAGCAGAATCATGCGATTTTTACCTTGTAATGTTTACATATAATATGTAAGAATTGTAATATATTTTCAAATTCAGTTTGTAAATGATATAGTACAATTCTTTATTGTTAATAACAATATACATGTAAATATTATAAGGTTAACATCGCATGATTCTGCTAATGTGTGCTTCAAATGCAACCATAAGCTCAACAACACAACGCAAAACAGTAAGCTCCTAAATTAACAACAAACCCCCAAAGGGGTAACCTTAACAGCAAACCCACAAGGTTAACAACAAATGACTTAAACTTAACAGATGTATAATCATTCCGAAAGGCTTATCATAAATTAATAGGTTGTTAACAGAGCTAAACGTCATCAAGTTAAGCAAAACATATGAGAATTTACAATTGATGATAACCTAGGGGCCGACTGCTCCTCCCCTGCTCCCCTTGCTCGAAGTGCAATCATGGGAGAAACCCCTGTCGCGAGGAAGGGTAGACGGCCCAACGCCTTGGGCCTGGAGAAATCGTTGCCAGAGCTCTTTCTCCACCATCATTTGCCTGCCATCCCAAGTCACTTTAATCAATTCCGGGTCGGTGCGGGAAGGCTGCGGTTGCTGGCTTTAAGGTTGGTCAACGGACATGTTGATGGGACCAACCTTATTGTTTGCCTGCTGCTCACGGTCTCCATCTACAATCCGAGTGATGACGAAACCTTCCATCAGACGAAGGTCCATGGGAGAGGTGTAACGAAACCTAATCCTCTTAGGGATATCCGAATATTCCCTAATCTCTAGCAGCACCCTGCAGTCTATGAAGTTTGTCTTCGTGGTGACGTCAGCGAAGCAGTACACGCATTGGCCGATGCCCTCGAACAGTGATTGGAGGAACTCTCACTTCCAGAGGTGGTAGGGGAGATTGAAGAGGCGGACCAACGTAAACATGTGGTTGGGCAATGTTCTTAGCCTGAGATCCTCCCGTCAAAGCCTGAATCTGCCCACGAAGGACCCAAGATTTACAGGACTGAGCTCGACGGCTTGATCTAGTAGCTCATCAGAGGGGAATTTAACCATGAACCTATTTACAGATACCCGTTTGATCTCAGACGTCTAATCCCAGACATTGAAGCGATACCCTAGCATCTCTCTGAGCTCCTCCAAAGATGGCAGACCCACCTCAATAGTGAGGAGAGCGAAGGTAGAAAGCTCCTGAATGTTGCTGGCGACATTATCTGGAACGGGGAGCAATCGTGGGGAGGCGTTTACTCTCAGACCATGAGGGCAATCCCGGGAGATATGCCCCGAGCCATGGCAATGTATACACGCGCTATCATCGTGAGACATGATCCTTTTGGTTTCGAAACGAAGGTCGTGTAGTTGATAATGAGGCTAGGATGGGGAGAGAATGGCGGTGATGGGAAGATTGATGGCTGCGTCAAATGGTCTTGTCATGGATGGATGAGGGTTAATTACTGTGCGGTGGCTGGGAATAGCGAGGAGACAGATGATAATACTGCCTGTCTTGGGAACATAATCTACTATGGAATGCATTTAATGCAGAGAGAAACCCACTAACTTTTTCTCTTGATCACCTTAGCAACTAAAAGGCTAAACTTGACAAGCGAGCGCTAACCTTAGCAAACAATCCATAAGCTTGACAACAGAGCGTTAACCTTAGCAACCAATCCATAACTTTGACAACCAGTACATAACCTTGACAACCAGACCATGATCTTAACAACAAAACCATAATCTCAACAATACAACCTCGTATCATGCTACGTCCTTCTTTACAGTCATGCTACAACCTTAACAAATAAAAAATTAGCTTATCAACAACCCCGTGATATTCTCAACAATTCCCTATGCTCAACAACACAATGAGGACTGCTATAACCTTAGCAACAGACAAATAAGCCTAACTACAGAGCTAAACGTTACAACAGGGAGCTAATGTTAGCTACCATTCCATAGGTTTGACAACAGAGAGCTAACCTTAACAACCAATACATAAGCTTGACAACAGGAAGCTAACCTTAACAACAGGGCGCTAACCTTAGTAACCAATACATAAGCTTGACAACCAGCACATAACCTTGACAACCAGTCCATGATCTTAACAACAAAACCATAAGCTCAACAATACAACCCCGTGATCTTCTCAACTAATAAGCCTAATAACAGAGCTAAACGTTACAAGGAGCTAATGTTATATACCATTCCATAAGTTTGACAATAGAGAGCTAACCTTAGCAACCAATACATAAGCTTGATAACAGAGCACTAACTTTATAAACCAATCCATAAGCTTGACAACAGGTCGCTAACCTTAGCAACCAATCCATAAGATTAACAACCAACAAATAACATTGTCAGCCAGTCCTTGAGCTCAACAACAAAACCATAAGCTCAACAATACAACTATGTATCATGCCACATCCTTCTTTACAATCTTGCTTACAACCCTAACAAAAAAAAAAAAAAAAAACACAGCCACGCAGTGATCTTAACAACAAAACACTAAACTCTGTATTTGACAACCTTGTATCAGCCACGTCCTTCTTTACCGTCATTCTTAACAACAAAGAAGCTTATCAACAACCCTGTGATATTCTCAACAATTCCCTAAGTTCAACAAAATAATGAGGATTGCTACAACATTAACAATAAACAAATAAGCCTAACAACAGAGCTGAACTCAACAACAAGGTGCTAAACTTAGCTACCATTCCATAAGCTTGACAACAGAGCGCTAACCTTAGCAACCAAAATATAAGCTTGACAATACAACGCCAAATTTGACAAAAAACACGTAAACTTAACAACCAGTCAATAAAGGTGACAGCGAGTCCATAATATTTTTGATAAAACGTTAAACTTAACAAAACAACCTGTATCAAAAAATAATTTCCTTTATAATCATGCTACAACCTTAAAACAAATAAATAAGCCTATCAACAACACCGTAAACTCAACAAATAAGCTCTACAACACGATGACAACTGCATGTATTACCATTGTCTCTACTCTAAATTCCATAAACGTGGGTGAATATAACTGGCTCCCTTCAATGAGCTTGTTCAATAACAAGATAGTTAATATTCATAGGTGCGTGGAATACAATCAATTTAGATGGATCAATGCGTAAATCACCTAGGAAGGCATATGAATGCTGGTGGAGATAGTCTTCTGGCTTACATTTACACTGTATAGCTATACAATGTTAATGCAAGCCAGAGAACTATCTCCACCAGCTATACGATGTTAACGCAAGCCAGAGAACTATCTCCATCAGCATTCGTATGCCTTCCCATGTGATTCACGCATGACCCATCTGAATTGATTGTATTCCACGCACCTATGAATCTTAACTATCTTGTTATTGTACAAGCTCATTGAAGGGAGCCACATACATTCACCCACAGCTAATGGAACTAAGAGCAAAAACATAAGGGGATAATGTCTTCATCAGCGTGAGCGATACCTAAGATCTTCATCAGTGTGCGCAAACCTTGTCGCCATGACCTTCATCGGGGTGAAGACTAGCGTTGATCTTCTGGTTTTAATGGCGAAAGGAGAACTTGTAGGTTTTGGGGAGAGAGTAGCTCGGGCTTTAGATATAAAGGATAGAGAGTCAACAAAGAGTCCGCGATGGGGAGATCGAAGAAAGATTGCGTCGAAAGGATATCTGCGCTATCCTGTAGTTGAACAGGCGAAGGGATGATGATGTTATCGCGTGGAATGTGGGGATAGGTAGGAGTCCAGGTTATATTAACTCTCCTCCTTGGGAACTAGGAGGAACATTGAATACAGTAGCAGAGAATATACCCCGGGCACCGTGACAACCAAGCGCAAGTGAATAACAGTAAGGGACATAGCAGTAAACATAACATTCAATCGGTAAACCTAGCAACCAAATAGTAACCTTAACATCAAAACCATGACCTTAACATTTGTAACGATATACTTGACAATAAATCCACATGCATGACAATAAAACTCATAACTATATAGGCTCGTTCCATTATAAGATTTTTTGGATTCTGACTGTATGATAGCATCAACCATTTGAATGCTAATAACTGCATCTATTCCCCATTGTCAATTCTCTAAGTTCCATAAATTGTGCTTGAATATAAATAGCTTCCACCAAAGAGCTTTCTAGCAGCCTGTTAAGTTCACGGAAAGCTCTTTGGAGAAAGTTATTGCTATTCAAGCCCATCTGATAGAACTTAGAGAAAATGACAATGGGGAATAGATAAAGGTAATAATATTCAAAAAAGGTTAATGCTATCATATGGTCAGAACCCAGAAATATTGAAGAAGTCTTCATCAGCGTGTGGACTAGCCGTTTTCTTCTGGTTTATGAGATTGGAGAGGGGAGAGCTTAGGATGATCGAGAAAATAGTGAGGAAAAATAGAATGGCGGTGATGGGAAGATAAAGAAGATGTAAAGGCGAGGAGAAAGGTTATTGGAACAATATGAGGGATGGTGATATTACTCTACTACCTTGGGAACTATGAAATGCATTGAATGCAGTCAAATCAAAAATATATCGGTAACCTTGACAGCCAATTGCAAGTGAATAGTAGTAACCTTAACAACAAACAAATAAAATTGACAACCAAGTAATAACCTTAACAACCAAGCCAAAACTTCAATATTACAGTGATAAAATTGACAACCAAGTAATAACCTTAACAACCAAGCCATAAAACTTAACAATTTTAACGATATACTTGATAATTTTAACAATCGGTGACACAGACAACAAAGAACAGGTGGATAACGTAAACTTAACATCAATCGATAAACATATCAACCAATCCAAAACTTCAACATTAAAGTGATAAACTTGACAACCAAGTAATAACCTTAACAACCAATCCAAAACTTTAACATTAAAGTGATAAACTTGACAACCAAGTAATAACCTTAACAACCAAGTCAAAACTTCAACATTAAAGTGATATATTTAACAACCAACCAGTAATAACCTTAACAACCAAGCTATGACCTTATAACTTGTAACTATATACAGGACAACAAATCCATATACATGACAATAAAACGCTAAACTATATAGGCTCGTTACAGCTTGCACGATTGTGACCCTCCATGTTGCATCGAGAGCACTTAACAGGACGGGTGTTCAGCGACCTGTTGTTTATTCGTCTAGTGCATGGTCTGCCACGTCTTTTTTGGTGAGAGGAGACTTCAACACTCGCTCTTCTGGCGGTACAAAGCACTTCTCGTAATCTGGGATGGGATAGATGATCGGTGCATAGCTTTCTCTGAATGCGTCAACAGTCATGTACTAATCGCAATATTGATAAATTTCTCGTCCCATCCATGTAATTGCAGCGCATGCATGTTTGCAAGTAATGCGGGTGATGTCCCAGGACCTGCAAGAACAAGTCCGATTCTTCAAATCTACACGGCAAGTTTTATTGGACTCGACCTCCACAATATCTTACGTCGAATGTTTAATCGCCAAGCAACTACCATGCTGAATATTATCACACAGCACCATCTCCGCTTCCGGGCATAAGTATCCAGACCATTTCTGACCCACTAGCCTCCTTTCATGCATGCGCTCCATTATTTGCTTCCGTATGGTCTCAACCAAAGGTAAGATTCGCAACAATCGTGCCTTTCTTATCCAGCTGTTGAAGGACTCATCAACGTTTGAAGTAACATGGCCATACCTTAACAACAAAACACTAACATTAACAATAAAACCATAAACTAAACATTAAAAGCCTAACCTTAATAACAAATATCCTAAACTTAACATCAAAACCCTAGCAAAATAACTCTAACCATAACAATAAAAATCTAACCTTAATAGAAAACTGTAGGATAACTCTAACCTAAACAACTATAACGGTGCTGTAACAAAATAACGTTGAAACCAAGCTATCTTACCTTATACCAGGAAAATGCGCGTTTGCCCATCTCTCCGGGGAGTATTTCATTACAGTGACGTAAGCCCTGTGATCGATCGCTGCCAATTCTTTCATGTCATTATCCCATTCAGATATTGTGAACTTATAAGCCGCAGATTGTAACAGCTCGCCCAACGTAGTCGCGACATTTACCTTGTGTCCAAAATCCTTCTTCTTCTTTTTGAAATTCTCGACTAGATGCAGAACACACCTTGAATGGAATGCATCTGGAAAAAATTCCTCGACTGTTGCCCTGATACCCTTGTCGGCGTCGGAAATCAGTACCAGTTGATGTGGAGGTTGGTAAGAATTTTCCCTATCATACAGTAACGTCCATAATCTTTGTAAGAACCATTTCCAGTTAACCTCATTCTCTTGGTCGTATACACAATAAGCAAGGGGAAATATTCCCTGGTTGCCGTCATACCCAGTATTGCTAAGTAGTATGCCTCTGTAACGATCTTTAATAAATGTTCCATCCAAAAACAACAGAGGCCTACACCCAGCAATGAACCCTTCAATACATGCATTATAACTAATGAACAATCGCCTAAACCTCCCGTCATCAGCATCAATAACAACACGACTCCCTGGATTAGTTGCATGCACCATGGATTCATACCTGCATGAATATAACAACAAAGTAGTACATTTAGCGAAGGATTCATAACCATAACAAATGATCTTCAAACTTCACGACCAACACATATACTTAACGACGAACCAATAACTTTAACAACTAATACATATAGTTAGCAACGAACACGTAAACAGTACATTTAGCAAAGGATTCATAACCATAACAACTGATCTTCAAACTTCACAACCAACACGTACACTTAGCGACGAATCAATAACTTTAACAACTAATACGTATAGTTAGCAACGAAAATGTAAGCAGTAGATTTAGCAACGGATTCATAATCATAACAACTGATTTTCAAACTTCACAACCAACCCGTATACTTAACGTCGAACCAACAACTTTAACAACTACTACGTTAGTTAGCAACCAAAACGTAAGAGTGATTTCAGAAGAATAAAAAAGATAAGGACCATCTCAGTGAATCGTAAGCCTCATCATCGTCACCGAATAGATCCTGTTGAGCTGTCTCCTTGCTCCACCTCGCTTTACTGTAGTTAATCTTGATGCCAAAATTAGAGAGCATGTCGTTCTTGATATCAACCGCACGAAGATCTGGCCTAACCTTCAAAATAGATTGTATTTGGCTAGCAATGAACTTCCTTGATGTCCTTGAGTTACCAGCATTTGCTCCATGTTGACCGCAGGTGTGGGTAGACTCGAAATTCTTTATGGACATGATAGACGAATTTCTGAGCGGGGAAGCAAACAACATCCAAGGGCAACCATGTGTGTGCTTGAATCGGCAATAGACTCTTATGCGTCTTTGTTCATTGTGGTAAAAATCATACTCGAACCGTTTAGCAATTGAATAGTATTGAAGTGCTAATCTAACTTCAGCAGCACTATCAAATTTCCGACCAACTTCACGTATGGAGGTGTGCCACTCAGTTGGGATCTTTGTTTGGTAATTAAGCATGTCTTCCAGCAGCATGATCGAGTCGCCGGTGGGGTTGTCATTAGGAATACGCTCATCATTACAGGTTTGGGTGAACGTGGTATCTGCGCACCATGAATTTTCTGTCGGTATTGTCCTGAAGTAGTAATAAAAATACATAGCGTTAGCAACGAACTGATAACCTTAACAACAAACTCATAAACGTAACAGCCAACACATATCCTTAACAACTAACCCTTATACTTAAGGACAGACTCGTGACCTTAACAACAAATACATATACTTAACATCAAACACCTTATCTTAGCAACCAACTAGTATACGTAACAGCCAACAAATAACCTTAACAACCAGTGCTTAACATAACCTTGACAACCAACACATTACCTAAGCAACCAATGCATGAGGTTAACAACTAATGGCAAAACCTATCATTGAACTCAAAAGGAAATCTGGAGTGTAATTCCTACGCAGTTTCTGGCGTAGTCTGCATGTTCTGTGAATTTGAGGATTCCCCAGCGGAGGTAGCATACAAATTCGCATCTGTAAATCCATTACGCCGATAATACTCGAACATCAAATTTAAGTTATCGTCATTGTCAATTGAAATACTGAATTTTTTTCCCTTTCGCATATGAACTTCAGTGAAAGAGATTGCATTGGTATTTTAAGCTTTTCCGCCACTTGATATCTCAAGCTGATTATTTTTGTATTCTCTTTGATAACGACGAATACACCGTCACCACATTTGTTGCTTTTTGCCTTCGTTACCACGCATAGAAGAGATCCATCCGCCATTTTATTACAGGGAGTAGTTGAAGAATCGAAGAGGCTTTTATTGAGGAGAATTAAGTGGAAGGAACAAATTAGTTGGGATAATAGAATGGGGAGGAACTCAGCGATTTTAGCTGGAAGGGGAATATATCTAGTGATAATTTTGGAGGGAAATGGGAATCCCCCCCAACAAAAAGTCATTTTAATCACCATTTAATGCCTACAGTCGAAACGCTGAGTTTCCGATGTGAGAGGGCGACGAACACAGGCTGCGAAGGGTATTTTGAGCATTTCGAGCGGGGTTTAAACGGAGTTACGCCTGTGGATTCGTTTTGGGGGCTGGAAGAAAATCGCACGCGGTTTTGGGAACAAAGCATCCGTTAAAAAAGTGGGGGCGGGGGGGGGGGGGGCCCCCCCAGCACGTTTTGTTATGTTTTGGGGGCTGGAAGCATTTTTCCCTATTTCTTTTCCAAGAAAATGCTAGGACACCAATGTATCGCATTGCTGTTGACATAATATTAGGAATATAAAGATAACTGACAATGTTTCGTGCAGGCTACGCACAAACAAGAGGTTATTTACTCATTTTAGTGGCACGATTGAGATGGATGTAGCGATGCCCAAGTCATGGTTGGTGAGAATAAAACAGGTCTTAATTAGGTGCTCAATTAATTGATTAATCGCCTTTAATTTATTACTTAAATTCTTATTCCAAATCTACTATGCCAATTGCCATCATCTTAATTTACAGGTTAAGCTATACACGTCAAATTCATACCCCGACCCCAAGAACCTGGACGCATGTATGATGCGTTTAATAATTATGTTGCACACATACACAATCCATCTAACCCTATTATAAATAGATTTAGTCAAATGTAAATGATTACTTTAGAAAATATCTTATGGCAGAGGAAATCGGATTTATAATCACATTGAAAAGTGAGCATATGGGTTTAACACTCTCATCATTCTTCCTTCTTTGTTTGCCTAAAAAAAAAAGGGAAATCAAAGAATAGGACAACTTGTATTATGGTTGTTTGGTTGGCTAAAAAAGAAGGAAATCAAAGAATACGAGATAAGATGAGATGAGTTGTCACCATGTTATTGGATATTGTACGTGATTTTTTAAGAAAACTTGTTTTGAGGTTGTTTGGTTGGTTAAAAAAATAAGGAAATGTATTATAAGAAAACTATTTTCTATAATAGGTTCTTTTCTTGTGTTTGATTCATTCTTAAAAATAAGAAAATAGATGAGATAAGATGAGTTATCATTATATTATTGGATGATGTGACCCACACTTAATGAAATCAATTTACTTGGTTTTTTTGAGGAAATAGGTAGAAATAAAATGTTAATGAGACGAGATGAGTTGTCACCATATTGTTGGATGATGTGTGTGATTTTTAAAGATGAGATGAGATGAGTTGGATGATGTGACTCATTTTTTGTGTTTGGTTTATTTTTAAAAGTAAGAAAGGAGATGAGATGTGATGAGTTGGTGGATAAAAATAATATTTTATTGATAAAAACGTATAGATTTCCTTTTCTTAGGGTGAGTTTTAGCCTTTTAGGGATGAAAATAGATAAAAATAATATTTTAATAAAAAAAGTACAAAGATTTTCTTTTCTTTGTTTTTAGGAACCAACCAAACATAAGCATTTTATTTCTTATTTATTCTCATTTTCTTCATGTCTGCTCTGTCTTTGCAAAAAGATAAGGATGCACTGGTGCGTACTTGGGACCATCTACTCATTAAATTTGACAGAAATCAATGTTACGAAACGCTGGACTCTTTTTATTTAAAATATTATTTCCGAGGGACAGGGGGGAAAAAGGCATAATATACATATAACTAGGAGATCCTTTAAGCAAAGCTACAAACTGTAGCATCCTCTTTTTTTTATTATAATCTTTTGTAAATGAAAAATATCTTCTAATTTTCCCAACCTTTCGTCTAAAATACTTGATTAATCTTAGAGAAAACTGACTATTTGAATTTATTCTAGAAAAAATAACAATGTTTCTTTCTTCTCAAATTAAAGGCTAAATTGCAATTAAATACCTTAGTATTTCACCACCTTGACACTTACATAAATTCCCTAAATTGTGAAAAGGTACACAATAGGGCCTTTGAGTGCCATTCAGCCCGAATTAAATAAAACTTCAGACGCATGCTTAGACGTATAGAATTGGGCTAAAGTAGGCTCAGGCCCACTGGACTCACTCAAACCTGGGTCTTGGATAATAATTGAAGTCTAGGAGCACTAATTTCTTCATCAACAATGGAGGAAGAAAGCGAGGTGGGAAGAGAGAGCGATCTGAAGGCGGCAGGGGCGGAGCTGCTCCCCGATGGACGGCGAGGGTTGCGCCTCAAGGGATGGCGGATCGAATCCCTCCATCGATCCATTCTCACCTCTCTCGCCATCCAAGAGTGAGCTCGTTTCCTCAAAACCCTAGCCCCACCAAAAAATTCTTTTTTACCCCATCTGTTTGGTTTCATGTCATGAATCATGAAATATTGTTGAAATTAACGTAATTAAATGGCATTGTCCTAGTGTACCCTTTCATAGGTTTTTAGGAACTGTAAAGGGAAAGAGAAATTTTAGAAGGGGAGGAACATTTCTTACTTTGCTTTATACATAATTGGAATTGTTGTTATTGTCGTTGTCTAGGCATTTCCCCCACCTAAATGAGGTGGGGTTTAGGTATCAGCTCCAGAAATTTCGATGGAAATGCTGGCAAAATTTCATGGACTTGAGACATATAAGAACTTTCTTCTAGTTGAAGAAAATATGGGCAGGAGTTCCTTTTGATTTTCGTCCTAATGGAAGTCATGTGCTTAATTCTCGTTCGAATACTAAAAATACGTTCTGTCTTGTGACTCCAAAATACTTTGCGACGTGGTATGACACGGGCATTATTCTATACTGCTTGTCCATATTTGGATTAGGGACTAATTTTATCCTGGTATTAATTTAACTCACTGTACTCCTAGGATATAACAGTCCAACAGACTATAATGAGTTAAATTTTTAATACTTTATTTGGTTCAGTTTGTCATTAACACCTCTAACACCTATTTCATTTTTGGGAACTTATCAGTATAAGGTGGTATAGGATTATGACATAACAATAGATGTCCACAATGCCCCTCTACATGCATATCTCAGTTCTCAAGGAAAATTTAAAATTTTTTGTAATAATAACATGTATGAGCAATAAAGAAAAAACTAGTTGTGTTAAATGTTATTAAGCTAATTTTGAACACCCCATATTTCTTTGAATCATTGATTTTTCCCCAAATGGTGGTAATGAATGTCTATTGAACTTAATTCTATATGTACAAAATATATCTGAGCACATAATTTGTTTGAGAATATGTTGAATGAGATATTTTTATCATAGACTACATTCATGCAACAAAGGAAAATACCTAACACTCATGATTCATATGATAATTCTACATTAGATAAAATCTCATATATTTCTATGTTTAGATTTCATTAAAGTTATAAGAGCTATCATTCATGGAGTGGAGTTATCTATTCTCAATTGCGATTAATGTTTTTCGGTGGACGTCCTCCTTTTACAATACAAACCGAAAGGTGAGAAATGAACAACATCGCTGACAAATCCCGGAAGTGAAAGCCTAACATAAGCGGGTAAAAGAAACAATAAGGTAATATTTAGGAAAATTAAGGGCAAATGAGTCTATCCTGTGCTTATTCCGAGCAGGAAATAGTATCCAGACTATAATAACATCCCCTCCCCCTCCTTTATTTAGTCTGAAATCTCTGGACTATTTCATTTTAAAGGACTAGTTAGTCCGGCCTAATCCCTCCAAAAACTTTGAACCAAACACCCCATTATTTTATTTTAAAGGGTAAAGGCTTATTGCATCAAAATAATACCCAATCCAAACATGTCCTTTTGGAATTATATGGTATTAAATGAGCAAACTAGCATATTTATATACTATAATTAGACTATGTTATATGTGAAACTTGTTTATATTTGTAATATGCATGTTGGAAAGCGGTAGATAGCATAGTCTCCATCGTAGATACCTGTTCCTTTTGTTGTTTTAAAAGCGGAAGAAATTTCTAACTTTGTTTTGCACACAAATGGAATCATTGTTATTGCCATTGACTAAGTATTTTCGATATGTAAATGGATATATGAGGTTAGGTTGCGCTATTAGCTTGAGAAGGTTCAATGGAATGTTAGCAATATTTTTTGATTGTCCTTTAAGTTGCTGTATAGAATCTAGATGATGAAAATATGGATAAGGGAGGGGCTTTATATGAAGTATAGTTATAGGTATTTTAGAAGTTGTTTTTTCAGCTTTTATTGTGTTATAAACTAAAGGCCATGTCTTTTGTTCATTATGTAACAAAGAGGAGTTATCTATTAACCATCATATATTTATAATCAATCTTTTACAAAGCCTCTACCTAGCCCGCTTAGACATACGCCTGGGCCTATGCTGCACCTTGGTCACCTACATAATATCTAACGCCTAAGCAGTACCTAGGGTGCCCATCTAGATTTTGGGAGTGTTTAGGGGAGTGTGGTTTGCCTACATGGACTACACCCTTTAGGTAATGATCGTGATTTCCTCCATTGTAACCTCCATGTCCTCCAACCTCCTCTAACTATGAACACCTCTATCTTTCTCGATCTTGAGCAAAGCCTCGACCATCATCATTTAAGAAATCGATCTAGGTGTCATACTAGCGCCTAAGCTTTCCATAACATTAGCATTGACTATCAGACATTATAATTAAAAACTAACAAAATAGGAAAATACCTAGGCCCCAGCTAGGCTACCACCTAAGCGCTTGGGCTCTAGGCGTCAAGTCCAATGCCTAGGTTACCTAGCGCTTTCTGTAACATTGTTTATAATCAACAAGTCCTAACATGGTTATGTTTTGATCTTAATAAGATTATGGCCACATTTGTCCATTACACAGCTAATCTTTCCCTAAGTTTTGATCTTTACAATTTTTAATAAAATCTTATGCAAAATATTTAGAACGTATTAAGCCTAAGAGATTTTACCTTTTTTCACCAAAATCATCCAGGTCATCTTCTAGTCGAAGCCTCTTCTTTCCTTTTTGATCGTTCTCTTGAAAGCAACAACCAATGATGATGGCTGTGAGAGAGCGACTTGATTATAGATCATTAGGATGAGAGTTAGGCTTAATTAATGGATATTTGGTTTTAACTGAATGAGCATTATCAAAGTCTATTTAAAATTAAATAGAAACCAATTCTATTTAACAACATGAGCCTCTATTTAGAATAAATATCATGATAATAAAAAGTATAGTTTATTTAAACCAACAAAAGGAGGATAATTAAATTAAATTGTAAATGAACTATAATAGTCACGTGCCAAAAATTTCAAGTGGGGGAAAATATTAAGCTGAGTCTCAATAATAAATTTAATGCATATGGGGGGCATTGCAAAAAAGATTTGAGTGAGGGCATTTGTCCACACTAAGGTGAATATGGCTCCGCCATTTGATTATGTGGTTTATCGAATCAGATTGGGATAGTTAAAATAAAGGACAACGTTTGAGGTTTTATGTGAACGTAAATTGCCACGAAATTGAAGGGAAAGTTCTACGGAAAACCTTAAGAATCATAATGCTTTACGGATCAAAATGTTGGTTTATGCAAAAAAATGTGTGTAATAGAAGTGAGAATGTGATAAGGTACACTTTAAGATATAAATAATAAAGGAGTGCATTTATAAGAGGTCAGAGGTTGCTTCTATTGAAGATAAAATGAGAAAATCAATTGAGATGCAATTTGAGCCGCTAAATGCAACATTTGGGAGAAGACAAGATGTAACGCCCTACCCCGGAATCCCGGAGTCGGTACGCTATTAGATCTGATGGACTGGCCTCACAAACCACCACATGTCTTTTCAGCACGTTTTGTCCTCACTCACGTACTCCCTGGAAAACTTCCCAGGGGGTCACCCATCCTAGAATTTCTCCAGGCTAAGCACGCTTAACTTTGGAGTTTCTAGGAGTTGGGTTTCCGAAAAGAAGATGCATCTTGGTGGTATGAGTATTCCAATCAAATCTATCAATACTAATCACATTACCCTCTCAAGGGTTGGGGTATTACAATCTCCCCCACTTAAACTCACAACGTCCTCGTTGTGCCAAATCATATCATCCAAGACCGTATCATCCGTGTGAGACTCTAGAGGTGGCTCCTACGGCCTCAAGAGGTGGCTCCCGCCCTCTCGACGTAGCACTTTGCGCCGTATAGCACTTAGCTCTCACAATTCCGGTTGGTTTTGTTCTGATACCAATTGTAACGCCCTACCCCGGAATCCCGGAGTCGGTACGCTATTAGATCTGATGGACTGGCCTCACAAACCACCACATGTCTTTTCAGCACGTTTTGTCCTCACTCACGTGCTCCCTGGAAAACTTCCCAGGGGGTCACCCATCCTAGAATTTCTCCAGGCCAAGCACGCTTAACTTTGGAGTTTCTAGGAGTTGGGTTT
>BQKN01001025.1:372616-424376 GCA_022839385.1 Asparagus kiusianus
CCTTTTACCCTATCGTCTTAGTTGCCCAAATTTCCCTTCAGAAATCAATTGTATGATCTTTATGTCGTTCTACTCTGAGAAAAGATATAAGGAATGGAATGAGTACGATGACTCAGTAATCCATCCGCTTCTTAAATTCTAGGCTCGCAGAAATTATTATCATAAAATCCGTAAAAATAATTCAATATGTAAAATTCAAATATAATACAATTCAGATGATAATTTCTTTCGGGATATTATTAATGTAATATCAGTATTAACTATTGCAGTTAATAACCAAAATATTCTAGTTGGAGGCCGAAAATCAGATCCGGTAAACATCAACATAAATTTAATTTAACTTTTGTGGTCTATGAAAAATATAATTTAGGTGAAGGCCAAAATCTGACTTCGTTAAATCAAACAAATCAAATGCAATTTTTCCAGAAAATTATCAAATAGTCCAAGTAATTTCTATATCAAATTTCATAGTTGACAATTTTCACAATTATTCTTATATTACCTTCTCAGCCAAGGGTCCAGAAATTCTTGATGGTGTCAAATGGTCCAAAAACAGTACAATAATGTTAGTACTATCAGTATCATGTAAATTCCTTTAATTTAGATGAAAGCATATAAAATATTCTAAGATAGTTTCTCATTCTTTTAGAAAGAAATTCCAATAATGTTAGTACTACCATAATCTTTACAAGAAAACTTTCTATTACGTAGCTGTTCTTTATGAAACATTACATGCATGTGTACAATGGTACATTAAAATTATCAATTAGAAACTGGTAAATAACAATAATCATCTCATAATTCGTGGTACATAATATAAATGTGTCCATAAGTATTTTCATAGAAAAATATCAATGACAATAGGGAGAACAATTAATTATCTGAGGTATTCTTATTAAGTACCATAAGAATTATTTCATGCAATACTAGTTAGATAATTGTACTAAAAATAGTTAATTAATCCTTGTTGCTCTAATATCATATAAAAACAATGTAAACTCATTCTCTAGTCTTCTTGAATCAGTCCAATACTCATAATCAATCTTATGACTTAACATAACTATGTATGCTACTAATGCGCATGAAATTACTCTAAAATTCAAGAAGGGATAAAGATTACTTACTTGAACTACGAAACCTATCGTGTTCCTCTATGAATTGCCATGAGAACCCAACATTATAGGCTTTGTATCTTGTATGCACAACCACTCAACTGAGGAAATATGTCATAAAAGACTGTCTTGTACATAACCAATTTCATATGTAATCCCACCGCACATAATCACCCCTCTAGAATTCTTCACCATTCAATTTAATTGGAAACATATGTTAGGAAAACAAATTGGAAAACATTCATCAATCCTCTTTATCTTCTCTTTTTAAAACCACTGGCTATACTTCTATTTATATCTCATAAATTTCTTAGCGAAACTGACTAAGCTCAGTCAGTTGTCAACAGTTCAAAATCCAACATAGATGTTTTGTGAAGACACCTGTTTTCATTTCTGCTTGCTTACTGGTCTGCTAAGGTCTTTAGTTGCTTGGTAAGAAGACACGTGGCAACTTATCTTCTTGATGCAATGATGCTACAAGCCAAGGTAGTGTTGCAAGTTAACCAGTTATTTTATTAGTTATCATATTCAGTTGGACCCCTCATGTAAGCTCACGTTAGAATACTTGTTTTCTTGATTCATTTGTTTCTCCTATTACTGTTATCGTCATTATCATTATCTTACATTACATTCATTTACATAACAGTCTAGTCAATAGTACAATATAATAATATAGTTTTTATTACGTACATTTTTTCCAAGTTAGTATACTTGTTCTATACCGCCAATTGTTATACAATATTCTTTACATTTACCATTTGCTACGTAAGATATTATGTATCTCATCTTGATCCAATAAAAATATCAAATGAACTAACTCTTTAAGAGAAAAACTCTCACTTCTAATGAAAATCTTAACTCCTGATTAATAAGGATATTACAGGTGTTACCGTTGTTACTTGGCTTACTACGAAGTACGTGCAACACTTTTACAACACCTTGCTAAATCTCAGACATTTTGTGCCTCATCTTCGATGCACCTACCGAAAGTACTTTGTATTGCTTCATCATAAATAGTGGGATTGAACTGAATCACAATTACTTAGTAAAACAATAAATATATATATATCTGGTACTAGCCAATACATCCCGCAAGACATGGGGGAAGCATTGAAGTCAAAGATCTAGTTAAACAAGTCAAAAACATAATTCTTTGAAAATAGTTTCATCTTGCGAGTGTAAAAAGAAAATCTGACATCTTTTTATTTACAGCAATACAACTACAAATGGTGAAAGAATAATAGTGTACTCAATGATTTTGATAAAAGATATCATTGTTTATAAAAAGTTCAAATCAGAAAGCATAGGGAATATAATTTGTTATGAGCATAGAATTCAAAGATCTATCTCAACAAATTGAAACATAATTCTCTAAAAATAATTTCATCTCATTGATCTTGATTGTAGACAGGGAATATAACATCTTTTTATTAGCATTACAAATTGGCCCAAGAATAATAGTATGCATCGGTTTTGATATAAGATATCATTGTTTATAACAAAGCTTAAGTCAGAAAGCATAGGTATATAATTTTATGAACATACACCCCTTACTCACATGTACATGGTCAAATCTGGAACAACTTCAACTTAGTAATAGTAGTACTTTGTTGTACCCTAAAAATCATGAGTTAAATAAACCCTTAAGAAATAGCCGCGAGTCAGTCAGGTCAAGTCATATGCCCGAAAACCTGGTCCAAGCGTAGTTGTAGCCCGACTAGACTAGCCGGCTTTTCGAACAGTCCTAATCCAAGTTTGAAGGCGTCTTCAGGTCGGGCACCACCAGAACACATTCGTTAGGAGATGAGGGGATGTCTAACTACCTCGTTAGCGGCACCCATATTTAATGAATGATCAGGCATAATGACTCCACCTAGTCGCCATCGTATTTAATGTGGGTGAGATGTAATAACGACTCGGATGATGCCCACACTCCGTCATCCTGTTGCTGTCGCATGAAATGCGATGTGGATGACTAGCGATCTCGCCCAACTGGCTGTTGATGTGTAAAGCATAAACCAAATGTCACTTCCACTGGTTGAATAAGAATATCAATTCACCATCAATCTCTTCTATAAACATAAGTTACTTTCATCAATCTCAGGTCTGAATTCTATAAACCCAAAAACTTAGTTTTATACTTTTATTCCTACTGATTCCACCTGTCACTGACTTGAGCTTCGGAAGGTATGTCGGAGAAAATATCCTTCGGGACCTCTAATATTTGTTGCTAGTGTAGGAATTTGCACTTCCCAACTTTGGTCGGTCAACAGAGTAAATTAAGGACCCTTAATCTCTCATTAATCCCCACTTGATTCTTAGATCAATTTTCCGACATAAATAGTTTGGCGCCTACCGTGGCGTTACTATTTCTTCTCTTGAGCAAATAGCTAATTCTAACCACTTTCAGATCCCTAACATGTGTATTGGAGAACCTTCCGGCGTCAGTTATGTCACTCAAGTCTAGCTAGATAAATCCTCCTAGAGGTTAGCGCAGCCACTCCAACATCAGTTTGCCTTATTCGCAAATGAACTTCTCAGTCGTCTCCTTCTATAATATTTTCTGCCATCTGCTACAACAACAGGAGAGCAGTCTCAAAAGCAAAGGGACGAAGAGCGAGTCAGGGAGATCACTTCTCAACCCTTGTGACACCAAGTCCGTTTCATCGCCTATACCCAGTAGGCTTCTCAACACTAAGAGACGGCATGCGAGAGCTCAAGTCATGATCCTAGTCATGATTATGACCTGTGGGTAGCATTGCTGGAGACGAGACACACTTATGCAACCCAAACTCCGACAACCATGGCTAACTAGACTTCTAGTTGCAACCGGACTTTTAGCATGGTGTCCGACGTCATTGGAGGGAACACTCCTTTCTTATGACATCATGAACGCCCCTTGCCCTAAAGTTCAAAATACCGCATATTGAGAAGTATAAGGGTGAAGACGATCTGATTGGGCATGCACAAAACTCTTTTGATTTGATGTGTATGTGACATGTGACTAATTTTGTCAGATGTAGGGTTTTCTCTATCACCCTCGGCGACATCGCCAAAATATGGTGAAACTCTCTAGGGAGGAAGTCCATCACAATTATGAACAACTCTCCCAATAGTTTGTCCATTATTTCTTAGCGGACACAAAAAAGAAGATACCTTCCGCCCTTCTGTTGCAAATCAGACAGAAATTGGGTGAGATTTAGAGAATATTTTGAGAGATTCCAAGCCAAGCAACTTGTAATGGATGGCCCTGACAGCATATTAGCTATGGCAAGAATAATCGTGGGGCTAGAAGACGAGAACTTGTCAAACTCACTTATAATGAATCCCATGACTGATGTTCACTAGCTTATGACTAGAGCCCGGTCACATATGGATGCAGAAGATGGTCGCATTCACAAAAAACTGTCCTAAGCGGTAGTTTCTGGAAGCAAAAAGACTGACACTTATCGATCCGAGTCAAACTCTAGATCCGGACGATCTGACAGGGGATGATGGAACAAACAAATGAAGAGATGAGCAGAGAGATGCAATGAGTGTACTCACTTTCGCTCCTCTTAATGCCCCCTCACAAGTGTTGCACCAAATCCGACGGGAGGGACATCTTACTAAGACTACACCTTGCATGACCTCGGATGCCCATAAGAGGGATGCCGAACAGTACTATTGCTACTACAAAGATCATGACCATGACACAAATTACTACCGACTCCTACAAAGAAACATTGAAGATCTTATTAGAAAGGGCTGCTCATAAAGTTCACCGAAGGTTGCGGTAAGAAGGGGCCGAGCTTAGACAAATCGGAAAGGAGATCACGGTCACCCCGACTAAATCAGGAAAGAGGGCAACCCAAGGAGGGCGGCGACAAAGTCACAATCAACATCATTACTGGCGGTCAAGCCGCAGGTAGGATGTCGAACAACGCTTGGAAGAAGCATGCACGGTGAGCCCTCGAAGTGAACTTGTGCAGGAAGAAAGTTAAGGTGGATCAATTCATACCCTTTAGCAATGCTGACTTGAAAGGTGTGATGACGCCTCATGATGCCCCTATCACCATATCTGCCCAAATCAATGGGTTTCAACTTAAAGCAGATCATGGTAGACACGTGTAGCTCCGTCGACGTACTGTTTATGGACACCTTCAACCAAATAAAAATTGATAGATCTGAGCTATCACCATGTCCGAGCCTCTTGGTAGGCTTCTTGAGGCATTCGGTTTCGGTCGGAAGGAGTGATCATGCTTTTTGTTGGTGATTACCATCATCACTCCATAGTTCAAGTCCAATTCATCATGATGGACGTCAAGTCGGCCTACAACACAATCCTGGGAGAACCTCATTGAGTGACCTCAAGATGATCCCCTCCACCTACCATTAGATGATACAACTCCCTATCTCAGGAGGGGTTGGCATTACGTGGAGCAATCAGCGTGAAGCGAGGTCGTGCTACATACTCTCCCTGAAGGGCAAGGGAATCTCAGAAATCCTACAGCTTAAGAAGTCCCAAGCTGACCTACAAACGGACGAAGAAAAGGAGCAGACTACTGTTAAAGATGCTATTCGCAAATGCAGACGTTTTCTTTGGACCAAAGGACATGTCAGGAATAGACCTTGATGTGATGGGTCATGCGTTATGCATCGATCGACACTACAAACTTGTCGGACAAAAGAAAAGATATCTTGGGCTAGAAAGATAGTAACGCAATAGAGGAGGTGGACCGACTGCTAAAAGCAGGATGCATTCGAGAGGTCTAGTACCATGAGTGGTTGGCAAATGTAGTGCTAGACAAAAAAAGCCAATAGCAAGTGGAGAATATGCCTTGCCTTGATTTTACCAACCTTAACAAAAGTTGTTCTAAGGATAGTTTTCCTTCCCTCAGATCGACCAACTTGTCGATTGAATTTCAAGACACGAAATGCTTAACTTTATGGATGCCTTCTTAGGCTTCAATCAAATTAAGATGGCAGAGCATGATGAGTAATGGGTTTCGTGACTTCTGTGATGAGTGGAAGATCCGACTCAAACTCGCATCGGTGGCACACTGCAAATGCACTTGGCTGATAGAAGCAACTAATATGTGTATACTGCAAGTGTTAAAGGGAAGAGTAGGCGGAGGGAATGGAGCCAGGGTCGAAGAACTCCCTGGTATTTTGTAGTCATGCAGGATGATAAAAAAACGCCACCGGGGAAACACCATTCCAACTAGCATATGGAGCAGAAGCGGTTGTCCTAGTAGAAGTCGGCATGTCTACTACGCGGTTATAACACTTCAATGAGGAGGCCAATTAGATCAGCCTCAAAAGCAAACTAGGCCTCGTCGACGAAATAAGGGAGCAAGTGCTCCCATCTTTATTATCGACTAGCAGCGCATCGCTTAACGCTACAATAGCTGGGTTTAACCCGAAAGTTTAAAATAGGAGACCTGATCCTTCGAAAAGCTACCTTCTATACAGAAGTGAACCATAGAAAACTTGTTGCAAATTGAAAAGGACCTTACAATGATTATAATCGAAGGTTCCCCATATCAATGAAGAAATGTTTCTCCCAACTACTTTCTGTAGGCAGCAACAAAGCTCCTTGTGGCTTCGTCTTTACCGACTCATTCAAGGCATCTAAAGACCTTGGTATCGTGTTCTCGAGTAAAACCAAGACATGACGTAAAAGCTCCTTGCGACTAGGTCTTTGCCAACTCGTGTAAGGAACCAAAGACCTTGGTATCGTTTTCACGCGTAAAAGCTCCTTACGACTCGTCCAATGCATCCAAAGATCTTGGTATTCTTTTCATGAGTAAAACCAAGGCACGGCGTAAAAGCTCCTAGGGACTCGGCCTTCACCGACTCGTCCAAGGCATCCATAGACATTGTTATCGTCTTCAGGAGTAAAACCAAAGCACAACGTAAAAGCTCCTTGTGACTCGGTGTTCACCAACCCATCCAAGACACTCAAAGCCCTGAGTATCGATTCCCACGAGTAAATCCAAGGCATAACAGAGAATCCCTTCGGGTCGGCCCTCACTGGCTCAAAGCAGAATCCGGATCTCGCATGCCAACTAGACATTGACTCATTCGAAGGCGATCTCTCCAACAAACCAACAAAAAAAATAACGCCAAGTGCAAATCCAAGCAAAATAAGCTAAGTGCACGAAACGAATCCCTTTTCATTAACTAGCCTGTGAAAATCCATAGGACTATGCTACGACGACTCTACAAAAGAAAGTATAAAAACTAAATCTACGGAGCAAGAACATAAACTAAAGTTTCGGGTTGATTAGACAATGAGGGTGAACTAGCCCTATTACAAAATCCGCTACGATCAAGCTCTCGCTTGATCGCTCATCACTTTCACTCTTCATCTAGCTCAATATCTCTGATGAGATTCAAGTAGATTGACACCCTTTTGGGACACTCGAACTGGTCAAGTCCCCTAAGTTCAAGAGGAAGCTGGGCTATCAAATGTTCAAAACCCGCTTTGCAAGCAACAACAACCTTGAGCTTTTTGAGAGGGCCACTATGGTACTTCTTGACTGCCCTATCCTCAGGGGCTTTTTAATCCTTCAGGTGCTAACTGATCCTCAACGTCTCGAATTCTCATGAGAAGGGGGTTGCGTTGTTCCTCAGCCCTCTGAGCAGCTTAAGCGGCATCAAGATGAAAAGCATCCTGATAGGCTTTCTTATCATTCAATGTCGCCCTCAAGTCCTCAAGTCCTCTGACTCAAGCTCAAGCTGAGCCTGTCAATCGCGTTCCTGGGAGACCTCCCTTTATCTCTTCTCAACTAAAACCTCCTCCAGATACTTGATCCGAACATAAGTAGACTCGAAATCATGGCATGCTTAGTCTAGCTTCCACTTTAGGGCCTTGATCACCCTTATCATCTCTACTTATGTTCGGATCAAGTATCATGAGCAAACCCTTCATAAGGTAACTCTGCAAGACATGATGTAGACGATTAGGCACCTCTGGAGTCAAGTCACTAGGATGATAAATCTGTTCCATTGCAAGGGCTTGGCTGGATCGAGACTCCAAGATCAACCCTCTGGAGTCAAGTTGACAGCTCGGAACTCGACGGGCCTCTTTCATGGTAGGCCCCGACCTTGGGCTACCCAATAAAAATTCACCTCAGGCTATCCAATAAGAATTGACCTCACCGCCAACTCTTTCTTGGCATCCTAGAAGCACACTGAATACCGAGTACACTGAATACCAGAATAAAAACTAGAAAGCTAAAGGAACATTATATTACATATTGAGGTCAGAATTTAAAATTATCGTACATCATATTAAATAGATGGTACAAAAGTACAATCATATTAAGAGAGTAATTCTAAGCTATTCTTTAAACTCACTCAATGTGCCTTTGCCTTTATTTGGATTAGTACTTGCGGGGATGCAAACAAGTAGTGGTGAGGATAAGGCCCAGTAGGGAACCAAATGAAAATTTTAAGGGTACAACTATAAGGGGATATAAGGTGATATGAGTGTCAACACGAAATAGTATATGTCAAGCTAGTCACATTCATAATAGCATCAAGGGTTCCCATGAAGTTTGAGTATTGAAAAAGAACAAGCAACTAAGTATTTATAATTATCATTTCCCCCAACTTTTAGGGAATATTTTATTAATTCACGCATGCCTTTATATGCCCACCAGTGAGCGTCCTCACACAAGGCACTGGTCCTTCCTTCCGGGATGAAATTGAGTACTTAATCCTGAATCAATGGTCCTCATTCAAACAGTTCAATAAATAGATGTCACTAATCAAGATGACTGAGAGTTGAGGTAAAAATAACTTTTTACAATTTTCTAACTTTCAAAGCATGATTAAAAATGGAACAATTAAAAAATAAATGCCGCAATTCGAGGTAATAGAAAGTTGGAACAATATCTACTTAGCACATGAAATCATCCACTATCAGGTGTGAAGTCAAATTGATCAACCAATCAAGAAGTGATAGACAAGCTATCGGCAAACATCCTACGCATGATATTAGAATATAAACTTGCTTGGAATCAACAATAATTCAAAAATGAATAAACTCAATTATTTGAGAAGAAACAAGAGTTACCTACTCATATCATTCATAATGAAAGAAACAATCGAGTTCTCAAAGATATGAGATTAAACAAAAAAGGGTTACCTACTCATATCATTCATAATAAAAGAAACAATCGAGATCTCAAAGATATAAGAGTAAATGAGCAAGGGTTACCTACTGGTAGTGGCGAACTCGGCACCAACAACGATTTTCTTGAAAGTTCCTATATACGCATACATGTATACATTCGTAAGTGTCTATAATTATTATTACAAGACCATTTAATTTTGTACTTAAAATCTTCGTGATATATTATTATAGACATGAATGCCTATGATTCTAGCATGAATGTGAATTATGAGCAGCAAACAGCCCACAAATTAACCTAAAGGATTTAGGGCCGCAATTTGACCCGATTGACATGAAACCAATGCTAAAAATTATGAACCTAGTGCCGTAATACCAAATTAATTTGCATTTTTGACCAACACACAAGGAGCTAGGCCTAAGATAGTACGAGGTGTTCTAGGCAATCGCTATTCAGAATCCCAGAACATAACTAGTCTGTTCAAATATATGTTTAAGGTAGCAAACGGTATCTGAATCGACTTAAGCAAGATTTAAATGAAAGATACTTGAGTCTAGTTTCCAAAACAATAAAATTTACATCAATGCATGACATAGAGTAAGAGTTATGCTCTCTGCAATCTACACATATCAAGGCTATAGCAGCATGATAAACAGATATTGCTATCTGAAATGATTAATTCATTTTGGATACTTAATATTATACAAATGAGCTCATATTTGACATGCTAGTAATATGATGGATTAGCTTCTAATTCCCATGAGTTTCATTAAACTAGGTGGAATGCACGTGCACTGCACGTGGGTAAATAATTCAATTTTTAATTTAAATTTATTTATTTATTATAACATGGTTGAAAAAAACTTTATAATTATCATAATATATTAATTTTTTTTGGATATTTTCATGTGTGGTTTTAACATTTTTTCTTCCAGAGAAATAGTTACACTTAAAATCTTAATATATTAATAATTTAAGATTAATTAGTAATTTGAATGTATAATTTCAAAATATTAATGATGTAAGGGACCGATACTAAAAAAACTATTATTATTAATGAATAAATAAATTCTTGAATTCATCAAAGAAAAATGGTAGGTTTATCTAGTCATCAAGGATTTTGTTCAGTTATAAAAAAATCACTTCCACCTGTGGTTTACTTCCATTGTTGTTTATCCGGCAACCGAGTTTATAGATATTCAAAAACTTTGTTTTAGAATTTTCTAAATATAATGTGCAAATTCAATCAAGAAAGAAAATATAAATTATATGATCAATTCCAAAATATGATGTTATACTCTTTTTACATCTTTCAAACTACTAATTGATTTGTCAAAATGATTACTCTCTAGTTTTAGAAAATTATATAATATAGCCTGAGAATGATTTATACATATTATGCACTCATATTGATTGTATTTTAATAAAAAAATTCATATCTATCCAATGTCAAATAACATCCAAAATTTTAGCTTAAGAAGTTAGAAGAATACAATATCTGCAATAATATTCATATCCAAGCTATGAGCTTCATAAACTTATAAGAACGTGAGTAATATAAAATGTCAACTTAATTTATTTTGTCAAATAATTTATCACAAATCATGAAAGATAAGGGGAATCAGATGGATCACATACCCATCCTAAATAAATATTAAATTTCTCTTAGAGATTCTTATAGTAAAAGATTTTCAAAGTTGATGAGTAGGATGAATTTAAGGAAAAATAACCCGAAACAGTTTATTGAGCGATAGACTTGCTATGAACTCCACTCGTATAAAATTAATGTCACATGTACCTTAAGTTGTGCTTTTATTTAAGGGCTAATTTTAGAAAACTCCCCCTCAACTATGAGGGGCATGTCAACCCACTCTACGCTCTTCCCCACAAACTATTTAAAACTGAGTAAATCTCCGTCAAGTTTTGGGTATTTTGTAGATAATCTATCTCAACCTTTAAAATTTTGATTTAATCCCTATGAACATTTTTCACTTAAACCTAACCTCTCAAAATTAATACCATGGAGTCTTATCTATTATGTGATAAGTACTTGACTTGGAAAGACTAAAATATCTATCAACCATAAAAAAAATTACCTTGGTTTTTACCTGATGAAAGAAAAAGAGGTGATATAGAGGGAAAAAGAATTATAAATTGGTTGTGGTCCTTTTATTATCAGTTGAGGGTTTCTTTTTTATTAAAATTGCTTTCTTCAATATGGTATTTTGTCCAAATCACATATTGAGGTAACTATGTTAAGGGAATTTGTTAATAGAAATGTAAAAGATTAGGGGAGGTTTTATGAGACACGTTATAGTTAAGAGGTATTTTCTAAAATTGCACCAAATTTGAGAGGGGCTATCTATAACACCCCTCATAATAAGGGGGTGTTTGTGGAAAAATTTGTAGTAAAAGAAACGAAGAAAAAATTTAATTTGTATTCCTTTAATCTCAATTACAATTGGATTCCGATTACAAAAGAGAAGAGAATGATCAGAATTCTCCCCTTTGTTTAAAACTGGGTTCTTCACGGTGGCGATGGAGTGTCTCCCTCGAATGCTCGTATCGAGTTTGCTCTCCGTTGACGATCCGAAGTTTTGATTCACTAGAACGATATCTTCTCCTCACGATTTGATGTTGTGAAGAACTTACGTGGCAAGTTTTAGAACTCTGAACGAGTTTAGAAGAACTCTGTAAAGACTTGATTTGAACCGAAAATCGGTTAATAAACCAAGGATGAAGGTTCTCTGTTGTCGAAGTTGAAGATGATCTTCATTGGAGGATGACGCTAATCTCCTCAAAAGCTCGCCCAAGGATCTCTCTTGTTGCTGCCACGTCGAAGGGTCCATCCGAGCCAAGAAAAATCAACCCTTAACTCAGTTGAGTTTTCTCGTTTTTATAGGGGATTAAGAGGGTATAACCGCCTCTTAAATCACTCCTAAGTGGGGTGTAACTGCCCCCAAATCGTGGAAAACGGTTTTAGAACCGTTCAGCTCATGTTGAATGAGTCAAACAACGTTCAAGTTGGCGTTCAGAACCCTAACTCCGTGTTTTAGACTGGAGTCGCGGAGTTGGGCACCTGCTGGGTGTTAAAAAACACGAGGGCCGCCCGTGTTTGGTTTGCTGAGGATTGGAAACGCGGGGGTCGTCTGCGTTTTTCTTGTTGAAGCTTGGAAACGCGGGGGTCGCCTGCGTTTCAAGAATTAGAACGCGGAGATGACTTCCGCGTTTAAAAGGGGCTAGTTGACTTGTAGCCTCTTTTGTAGAGCGTTGTAAAGACTATTGTTGAATGATCTTTGTCTTGGCTCCTTAAAAATATGAGAGTTATCAGATTATAACTCCCGATGTTGATTGTGAAAGCTGTTGAACTGGAGCTTTCATCGATTGTTGTGAAGATCGTTAGATTGTAACCTTCATCGATTTACATAAAAGTCTTCGAATTATAGCCTTCTGGAAGTCGTCAGATTGTAACTTCCATCATCGGTGTTTGATGAAGGATCAGCTATCTATTTTGATTTTTAGACAGCCTACAGGGGGTTTTGTCAAATTGAATTGGTTGAGTGAGTTTTAAGACAATCCCCATAGTTGAGAGGGTTTTTAAATATTAACTCTTCTTTTAAATATCACTTATTTATAAATTGTCCCTCAAAATTTTAATAATTTAATATTGGTCCCTAAAATTATGAGCAATTTTAAAATTTTGAGGTAATAACATAAAATTATTGAATATATAAAATCAAGGAACTAATATCTAAATAACATTTACATATTTGCTCTTACAGGTATTATATTAAATATCAGCTGATATATTACTATATCGACTAATATATTGGGTCAAAGACTTTATCTCGATAATATTTTATATTGTTTTCTTTTGTTTTGTGGTTTTTTTGATATATCGACCACTATTGAAAATATGGCCGATATATCTCTTTGAAGATATCGATAAAATTGTGTCATCTTTAATTTGATTGTGGGTTCGGGTTTGGATCGTGTTTGGGATAAAAATCGAAACCCAAAAAACCCCACGAAAGGCCACAATTCTTCTCCTAAATCTCTCCACTCTCGACTCTTCCAAATCTTAAGCACATATCTTGATGCAAGTTCTTATGTTTAAAATTCATTATTATATTAGATTACATATTACAATGTCATGTTATGTATGAATATTATCTCATATGACACCCAGTATTATGTACATATCCCTAATTTTTACAATCCGATATTGTAGATTTTATTTGTTCAATATGTATCCGATGTTCAACACTTTATAGTAGTTATTCGAAAGCCTCTTCTAAAATTTTCTAAGTGAAGTATATAATTTTAGGAAATAATTCAAAATCTTGAGACTCATTCAAAATATGATGCTATAATTTCTCCACATCTCAATTACTATATAAATATAAGCTATGCATGTGGCATCATATTGTATGATGAATATTATTTATCAATGGGGTCATATACTATTGTTTATGGATAACAAAGTTTTCAAATCTTTTAAAGGCTTAACCGAACTTAAATACCTTATAATTTATCAAAATTATACTTATATACCTCCACTTGTATCTTGTTGCACTTTCTTTTTAATTTAAAATAGCATATCTTGTTGCACTTAAATGTCCTAATGTTTTCTAAAATTTTATGTTTGTACATTTTGTCCTATTACCTAAACATAAGAATGTTCTTTGTATTTTCCTATATGAGTGTCATGGTATAATTTTAGTACAATTCTGTGTTTTCTATTCTTTCCATAAATACTTTACTAACATGAAATTATCTATTAATATATTATTATACATTATTAATAATTAATATGATGTAGAGTTTTATAATAACATTGGAAGTTTTAGAGACCAAATTATACACATTTAAAGTGACATATAATATCATTAATTAACAATGATAAATTAATTTAGTTTAGTTTGTATTAGAATGTAATATCAAAAAAGAATAGGGGTAATATAGTCCTTGAAAAGTTTTTCCACAACTCCCTCTTTTAAAGGGAGTATGATATGATTATCATTTTTCTAGTGTAAGTTACATGCAAAACAACACAAGGGGGCACACTGGAATTGCCAGTGCACATGCAGTGTATTAAAATTAGGATTAGACTTATTAAATAGTGTCTGAATTAATTCAAACTAGAGCTAACAAAAAATATGATTGAGTTTAGTTTTGGGAACATAGAGAATTTAATGCATGCAAGACATATATTGGGAGTTATGTTTTTTACAATGAACATGACTCAGTCAAACTATTTCAGACACATGCATCGAGTTTAATTATAGTTTCGAGCTAGTAAATGATCTCAGAATTAAACAAAAGAGGTATCAAATGAGATTTACAGAAATATAATTTCTAAAACAGGAAGAATTTCTGGATCTAGATATATATAGAGGAAGTTATGTCTTTTTTTACTAATGGACTATCTTGCTGGAATATCTGTACGAAATTATGTTTTTTTAAAAAAACAGACATGCAAGCCCTAAAATGTTATATGCAATGTCCTAAATAGGTATAATATAACTATTATTATTAATCTAACTCAGTTCTAACTGATGGAAAGAAAATTTTTAGGGTTTATACATTGCAGCTTTCTTTCCTCCTTTTCCAAACTTTAATGGACCCTTTCTTAACTATCTTTGAGCTCCCTCTTCCTCTACAAGGTAACTAAGGGATTTAAGGGTGAAAGGGAATGAAGGAGGGGTGCTGTTATCTAGAGGGCTGGTTAGATATGGAGTGAGAGAGGAGTGAAATAATGAGATTTTCTTGGAGGAATAAGTGATGGAAAGGGATGAGTGTTGGACTAGTTTTTGACTAGTTTCCATGCATATATTTCTCGTAATTATAAGCTTTTTGAGGGTTTAAATTACAATTTTTTAATTATTTGATAGATTTTAAGTTAGGTAGTTTTAGTTTAATGCAACATGTATACTAGACTTATATCGGGTCATTAATGGACATTTGCATTATAATTAGAGTCAAATGAGGATACTAATATGGTAATGAATGCATGATATTAAAATGTATATGCGGGGTTTGCCGATATAGGAACAGAACAAATAACAGTAACCGAAAAAGTTAAAAGACGACGAGCGTAAGGATTTTTACATGCTTCCCCTCTTAATGGAATTTCATCACCAAAATTATAATATTTAACTAAAATAAATGCGGATACAACTTCCGTATCTCTGCCTTAGGCTCCCATATTGCCTCCTTGATCCCGTGATTGTTCCATAAGACTTTGACTAAGAGTACCGACTTGTTTCTCAACTTCTTCTCTTTATGGTCCAGCACTCGTATGGGTTGCTCTTCGTATGAAAGATCTTCTTGCCGTGGCAGAGATTGATACGAGATGATGTGTCCTGGATTGGGCACATATTTCTGAAATTAGAGATGTAGAATACATCATGGATTTTCTCTAATTTTGGCAGCAAGGCTAAGCGATTCGCAACTGATCCGACCCTCTACAAGATCTTGAATGGACCAATGTATCTCGGACGAAGTTTCCCCTTCTTTCCACCTCTCGATACACCATGGTGTGGCATCTAGGAACACATGATCACTAACATGGAATTCAAGATCCTTGCGTCAACGACCCATATAACTTTTTTGTCTGCTTTGTGTTCGTGTTGCTAGATGATCTGTATCTTCTCCATCATTTCTTGAATCGGGTCAAGTCTAAGTAATTGACGGGCGCCGACTTCCTCCCAGAAGATAGGGGATCTATATCGTCTCCCATATAAAGCTTCATATAGTGTCATGTCAATACTAGAATGGAAATTGTTGTAGACGAACTCTACCAGCGGCAAGTGCGTTGTCCCGTTGCCTTCGAAATTTGGAGTGCAAGCTCTTAGTACGTCTTATAGATTTTGTATTGTTCTCTCAAATTCTCTATCAGTCTGAGGGTATGCTGAAGTGTTGAACTTCAGTCCAGTCTTAAAGCTCTATGTAGGCTCTTCCAGAGTCTTGAGGTGAAATAGAGGGTCTTGATCTGATACAATGGATACGGGAATTTCATAAAGCTTCGCGATCTCTTTATACAAGCTGGTTAACTTCTCCATGATTTACGATATCATGTAGGGTATGAAGAGTGCTTACTTAGTTAGACGATCAACTATTAACCATATGCTATCTTCTCCTTTTGCTAAACGTGGTAGTCCGATGACGAGGTCCATAGTGATGTGGCCCTACTTTCATTCTGGGATGGGCAAAGATTGCAACAATCCTGATGGTTTCCGAGGTTCAATCTTCACCTGTTAGCATGCTAGGCACTTCGATATGTATTTAACAATCTCCCCCATGCGATTCCACCAAAAGTTGTCGAACGTTTTGGTACATCTTGGTGATTTTCTGATGAAAAGTGTAGGAGTCTGGTAGGTTTCTCTCATTATTTGTTCCTTGAGCTCTTCATCGTTGGGTATGCAGAGGCGATTACCCATCTTAAGAATACCATCATGAATTCGAAAATCTAAATATTTACCTTGTTCTACCTTCTTTATCTCCCTCAGCTCTTTGTCATCCTTCTATCGCTCCTTGATTTGATCCAATAGAGTTGGCTGCAGGCTTGTCTGACAACTCTCTGCTTCGGGAGAATACATTCTAGCTTCAATCTCCATCTTTTCTAGCTCTCTATTGATCTTGACTTGTTTAGTCAATAAACTGGCTAATGCAACTTGATTCCTTCGACTGAGTGTATCTGCCACCATATTGACTTTACGTGGATGGTAAATTATAAACCTAGTACCGCAATATCATTAATTTGCATGTTTTACCAATACACAAAGAGTTATGCTTAAGATAATGCAAGGTATTCCAGGCAATCGCTATTCAAATCCCAAAACATAACTAGTCAATTCAAATGTACCTTTGAGGTAGCAAATGATATCGGAATCGAGCAAGCAAGATTTAAATGTAAGATATTAGAGTCCACTTTCTAGAATAATAAAATTTACAATAATGCATTTTATATAGTAAGAGTTATGCTCTATGCAATTTACCCATATCAAGATTGTAGCATCATGATAAACAAAGATTGCTATCTGGAATGATTAATTCATTTCGGGTAGTTAACGTTATACAAATGAGCTCATATTTGGCATGCAAGTAATACGATGGATTAACTTTCAATTCCCATGATTTTCATCAAATTATCATTTTTATAATGCAAGTTACATGCAAAACAACACAAGGGGGCAGATTGGAATTGCTAGTGCACATGTAATGTATTAAAATTAGGCTTAGACTTGTCAATGGTGGCTAAATTACTTCAAACTAGAGCCAACAGAAAGATGATTGAGTCTAGTTTTGGTAACAAAAAGAATTTAGTGCAAGAAAGGCATATATTAGGAGTTATGTTCTCTACAATGAATATGACTCCTGCAAAGTATTACAGGCACATGCATTCAGTTTATAACAAATAACATCAAAGTACATGCCCACACTATATTACAACTACACAATGCCCAGAATCTCAGGTTGATGACAGAGCACACATGATACCAGAATAAAAACTAGAAAGCTAAATGAACATTATATTACATGCTGATGTTTGAATTAAAGGTTATAGTATATTATATTACATAGATGGTTCAAAAGTACAATCAAAATAAGAGTAATTCTAAGCTATTCTTTGAACTTATTGAATGTGCATTTGCCTTTATCTGGATTACCTGCGGGGATGATAACAAGTAGGGGTAGGCATAAGGTAACCAAATGAAAATTTCAAAGGTACAACCATACGGGATATAAGGTGATGTGATAGTGTCAATATGAAATAGTAGACGTCAAGCTATTCGCATTCATAATAGCATCAAGGGTTCCCACAAAGTTTGAGTATTGAAAAAACAAATAAGTATTCATAATTATCATTTCCCCCAACTTTTAGGAAACATTTCATTAATCCACGCATGTCTTTATACACCCACCAGTGAGCGTCCTCACATAGGACACTGGTTCCCCTCGGAACGAAATTGAATACTTAATCCTGATTCAATGGTCATCATTCAAACAGTTAAATAAATAGACGTCACTAATCAGACTAAGAGTTTAGGCAAAAACTTCTACTTGGCACATGAAATCGTCAAACTATCAAGGCAAAAACAACTTCTACTTAGCGCATGATTCGAAATAGAACAATTAAAGAATAAATGTTGCAATTCGAGTTAATAGAAAGCTCTAACAATATCTACCTAGCACATGATATCGTCCACTATCAAGGCTTATGGAACAATAAAGTGCTGGACTATAAAGAGAAGAAGCTGATAAGTATTCTTAGTCAGAAGTCTTATGGAACAATCGCGGGATTGAAGAGACTACATAGGATCCTGAGGCTGAGATGCAGAAGCTGGATCCCCATTTGCTTTAGTTAAATATTATAATTTTGAGAATGAAATTCCATTGAGGGAAGTATGTAAAATTCTCTGCTCTTGTTGTCTTAACTTTTTCAGTTACTGTTATTGGTTTTGATTCCTATATCGATAAATCCCGCATATACATTTTAACATCATGTATCCATTATCATATTAGTATTCTAATTTGACTCTAATTATAATGCAAGTATCCATGAATGACCCAATATGGGTCTAGTATACATGTTGCATTAAAATAAAACTAGCCAACTTAATAATCTATCAAATTATAATAATTTTTTTTTGCAATTTAAACCCTCAAAAAGTTCATAATTGTAAGGAATGTGCATAGGAAACTAGTCCAATACTCAACCCTTCCCATCTTTTATTCCTCCACGAGAATCTCATCATTTCACTCCTCTCTCACTCCATATCTAGCCAGCCCTCTAGATAGCAGCACACCTCCTTCATTCCCTCATTTTCATTCATCTCTTTCACCCTCAAACCCCTTACTTTGTAGAAGAAGAGGGAGGTCAAAGATAGTCAAGAAAGAGTGCATTGAAGCTTTGAAAAGAAGGAAAGTGAGCTCCAATGTATAGACCCTAAAATTTTCCTTTCCATCAGTTAGAACCGAGTTAGATCAATAATTATAGTTATGTTATACCTATTTGGGGCCTTGCATATAGCATTTTAGGGCTTGCATGTGGGTTTTTCTTTGAAACATAATTTCGTATAGAAATTTCAGCAAGATACTCTATTAGCAAAATGGCATAACTTTCTCTGTATATATCCAAATCCAGAAATTCTTCTTGTTTTAGAAACTAGACTTTTGTAGCTATCATTTGAGACCTTTTATTTAATTCTGAGATCATTTACTAGTTTGAAACTGTGGTTAAACTCCATGCACGTGTCTGAAATAGTTTGCCCGAGTCATGTTCATTGTAGAGAGCATAACTCTCAATATGTGCCTTGCATGCATTAAATTCTTTATGTTCCCATAACTAGACTCAATCATCTTTATGTTGGCTCTAGGTTGAATTAATTTGGACACCATTTGGTAAGTCTAATCCTAGTTTTAATACATGCATGTGCGCTAGCAATTCGAGTCTACCCCCTTGTGTTGTTTTGCATATAACTTGCATTATAAAAATAATAATTTGATCAAACTCATGGGAATTAGATGTTGATCTATCATATTACTTGCACGCCAAATATGAACTCATTTGTACAATGCTAAGTACCTAAAATGAATTAATCATTCAGATAATAATCTTTGTTTATCATGCTGTTGCTGTCTTGATATGTATATATTGCAGAAAGCATTACTCTTACTATATATCATGCATTGATGTAAATTTTATTGTTCTGAAAATAAACTCGAGTATCTTTCATTTAAATCTTGCTTGACTGAATTGTGATATAGTGTGCTATCTCAAATGTGTATTTGAACTGACTAGTTCTGGGATTCTGAATAGCGATTGCCTGGAACATCTTGTTCTATCTTAGGCATAGCTCCATGTGTGTTGGTTTCATGCAAATTAATTTGATACTACGGTACTAGGTTCATAATTTTTGGCATTGGTTTCTTGCCAATCGGATCTTATTGCGGTCCTAAATCCTTTAGGTCAGTTTGTGGGTTGCTTGCCGCCCATAATTCACATTCATGCTAGAATAATAGGTATTCATGTGTATAACAATATCACGAACATTTAAGTACAATATTAAATGGTCTTATAATAATAATCATATGGACACTTACGAGTGTATACATGTATGCGCATATAGGAACTTTTGGGAAAATTGTTGTTGGCAGTGTTTTTAAAATAGGCTGATATTATTGATTTATCGCGAATATATAGGGTTTGGGCTATGGCCGATATAATTTTTGTAAAAATATATTGCATATAGTTTTGGGCTGATTTTTCCCGATATATCGATGTAAATCCGATAAAGCGGATGATTTCTCATGGACTAAAAATCACTCAATTTTCTGCAATTTGCATTCTAAGTGAACTAGTTCGGGTTTGGAGACAAAAACCCTCTTTTCGATGCCCAACCCACATACACTAACAAAAACAGTGGTATTCTATCCTATTTTGCATCCATTAAACAAAAATAATTGATAAGTGATTCTAAACATGTGTTATTTGAATATTAGTATGTTAATTTTTTATTAAATGTGCTTAGATTATATTTTAAGATGTTATATTATATATGCTCACTATCCGGTGTAACATGATCTTTACTACTTATCCCCGATATATCCCGTTAACTAGGATCTTATATGAATTTTAGCCGTCCGATGATATTTAAAACGTTGGTTGTTGGTGCCGAGTTCGCCACTACCGGTAGATAACCCTTCCTTTTTTACTCTCATATCTTTGAGATCTCAATTGTTTCTTTCATTATGAATGATATGAGTAGGTAACTTTTCCTTATTTCCTCTTAAGTAATTGAGAGTTTATTCATTATCGAATTATTCTTGATTCCGAGTAAGGTTATATTCTAAAATATCATGAGTGGAATGTTTGCTGATAGCTCGTCTATCACTCCTTGATTGGTTGATCAATTTGATTTCATGCCTTAATAGTGGACGATTCTTGTGCTAATTACATCTTGTTCCGGCTATCTATTACCTTGAACTGCAACATATATTCTTTAGTTCTATTTTGAATCATGCTTTAAAAGTTGGATAATTGTATTAAAAGTTGTTTTTATCTCAACGCTTAGTCACCTTAATTAGTGACATCTACTTATTGAACCGTTTGAATGATGGCCATTGATTCAGAAATAAGTATTCAATTTAGTCTTGAGAGGGACTGGTGCCCTTGAGGATACTCACCGGTGAGTGTATGAAGGCATGCATGGATTAATGAAATATTCCCTGAAAGTTGGGGGAAATGATAATTATGAATACTTAGTTTGTTCTTTTTCAATATTCAAATTTCATGGAAAACCTTGATGCTATTATGAATGCGAATAGCTTGACATCTACTATTTCGTATTGATATTATTATATCACATTATATCCCCTTATGGTTGTACCCCTGAAGTTTTTATTTGGTTATCTACTGGGCCTTATGCTCATCGCTACTTGTTTGCATCCCCATAGGTACTAATTCAGATAAAGGCAAATGCACATTGAGTGAGTTGAAAGAATAGCTTAGAATTACTCTTTTATTTTGATCGTACTTTTGTACCATCTATTTAATATGATGCACTATAACCTTTAATTCAGACCTTAGCATGTAATATAACGTTCCTTTAGCTTTCTAGTTTTTATTCTGGTATCTGTGTACTCTGCCGTCAACCTGGGACTCTGGGCACTGTGTGGTTGTAATGTAGTGTTGAACTGTACTTTGATGTAATCTGTTATAAGGAGCATATATGAGAATTGAGCAAGTTGCACGTTCGACTTACGGCCGAGTCATGCCCAATTTTCATACACCTCGGCCCCATATCGTTTCGGTTTTGGGGTCCGTTACATAATCCCTCGTCTAATTCTTAAGATTATCCAAACGAACTATCAAGGTGTATTTGCGAAGAAGCATTGTCCATGCCTCGTTGAGAACCAGAGATGATTGCTAGGCGAAAGCCATCAGAGAAAGATGAAGAAATGACCAGAGCACCGAGGGAGCAAAAATTTTGAGGTTTGAAATTCAAGGAGATTAAAGAGGAAAATGGGCAAAAACGTTTTATAGACGCTAACCTGCCTCCGATGGTTGGCACGTGGACAAATTCGAACCGACGAGCTCGAATCTAAGACTCCGCTATCAACCCTCGTCAACCGAAGCGTCCTCTCCCGAGAACCCAAGCATGAAACCTTCGCTGACGACAACGCACTACTCATGATGATTCAAGTCCAAAGGACTATGGAGGCAAAACGATTCGATTTCTCTCAAACTCGGTTTTCCTGAGTCCATAAAGGGGCCAGTGTTATATCCTAAAAGCCATGAGTTTAATAAACCCTTGAGAACTAGGCATGAGTTAGTCAGTCAGGTCGGGTCATATGCCCTAAAATTCGGACCGAGTGTAGTTGTAGCTCGACTAGACTAGCCGGCTTTTCCAATAGCTTGCGCCACTTGAAGACATTCGTTAGGAGGTGAGGGGATGTTTGACTACCTCGGCAACGACACCTGCAATGAATTCACATGTAATGAAAACTCTTCGAGCGATGCTCATACTCCACCACCTAGTTGCCATCGAATTTAATTCGGGTGAGATATAATAATAACTCCTCAGATGGCTCCTATACTCCATCACGTTCTCACTGTCTTATTAAATACTATGTGGATGACTATGGTGATCTCGCCCAACCGGTTGTTGACATGTATAAAGCATAAACTAGATGTCACTTCCACTGGTTGAGTAAGATTACCAATCGACCCTCAATCTCTTTTAAAAATATAAGTTGCTCTCATCATTCTTAGGTTTGAACTCTCTGAACCCAAAAACTTAGTTTTGCACTTTTCTTCCTACTGATTCCATTTGTCACTGACTTGAGCGTCGGAGGGCACGACAAAGGAGATGTATTTCCTAACTCTCTTTCGGGGCCTCTTAATGTTCGTTATATATGCGGGGATATGTATTTCCCAACTTGATCCGTCAACAGAGGAGATTTAGGACAGTTAATCTGTCATTACCCCACACAATTCTCAAATCAATTTTCCAACATAAAGATACTTAGAGAATGCGTCTTTGTTTTGTTGTAACTACAAAGAACATGAGATTTGTCTAATCAAAGTCATGTGAAAATATGAAGTTTCTATACTCTTTGTACTTCAAAATACATCAAATATGTAGTAGTATTAATATGTACACGCTAAAAGGGAAAAGCAAGCAAGTAGGTATTGTCTAACATGTATACACTCTACCGAGCCTCTTTGACAAAGTCAACTTGATATGCACCCTCGTACTCTATTCTATTGCTTAGGCTAGAATCATTTTCTTGATCAGGCAATGAGGATGAGTTATTAAATAATATTATCTTTCATATATGAAATATATAGACATGCAATTGTAGTAAACATGTACTCGTATAGAAATTAAAATTTACAAACAGACCATTCTCCCAATACACAATGCTAAATCCACATAACAAAAATCTAGATAATTTATATAAAGTTGTACATCAGTAGCCACAAAAATATGATGCTATTTCAAGGAATATGTCCTCATGAAATTGTTAGTAGAGTCATGATCAGTTAGTAACCATCTCAAGGGAAATTAATCTTTCAACAGGAGTTCACTCTTCAATTGCAAGAGTAATCTAATTGAGTGATTTTTTTTAAACAAACATTCAATAATAAATAAAAAAACCTCTTACCTGGTTCCATCTGTTGACAATTGTTAGCCTCGTGATTTCAATAGTATGGCTTCGTGATTTTAATAGCTGCACATTAGTTGGGATATGATTGGGTATGACTATAGGATGAAGTTGTGAAGTGCATCAGTGAGTTTTGATATTGTATTCGGTGGTTTAGTTGTTGTAACAAACTGATATCATCCCTTAGATAGTGGATACTATTGTTGTAACCTATGTAATCTTGTCCTTGTAAATATACCATCTCTGCTCATGCATTTTACTAGCAGAGATTCAATTCCAACTCTAAATTTCTTCCCACGTCCAAATAATGTTAGAAAATTACATATATGAAACCACACTACTGATTCCTCTAATTGTGTAAAGCTACAAATATTGGTTAAAAGTAGAAAAAATAGAAAAAAAAAATCTTAGAAAAAATCACAAGCAGCTATACCCTAATTTCATCTAAAACAAAAAAATAAAACCTCTTAAATTTGCTAAATGGTTCACAAGAGAACTTTAGTCAAAAGAACACGATAATCAATAATACCAATTCTCCTTCGGAGGCAAGAATCTTTGAATATTGTTGTTGTAGAGGACCCATTCTTTTCGAATATCACACTCATGCTCCAGATGCACAACGTGTCCCTGCAATCCTGAAGTGTTTACTGTCAATGATTATTAGCAGTTGATGAACAAACTAAAGATCAAAAGTTTTATGTTTTCTTGTTTATTTTTTCTTCTCTATTCCTAAATTGCCTCTAACCTCCAACTACCTCTTTTCTCTCATCTCTTAGTTCCACCCTATATATGTTGATCTCCACAATGCATCCATCCTTTTATAATTAAATCAAATGCCATATCCAAGTACTAAGCCCATTCCTACTTATTGCAACACACAATCCCTTATTAAATCAAATTAAAGAAAATCATCTAATAAAGTACAAACCCATTCCAACCTTGTCACGCCCTCATCGAACCAGTACAAAGCCATTCTAACTCAATGTCATACCCTCATCATAGTCACTTTCCTCGTCCTAGAGAAAACCAGGAAAACATCCCTATGCATTAGGAAGAAAAACTCAATTGTTTCCCTAAGCGAGTCTTTTTGCTTAACCTAGAAACATAAAGAGCCCAGAAGGACAAGGGAGAGAAAAGTAAACAGTGAAAGATTAAATTTGGCCCCTCTCTCTTAAAATACCCTCAGACCCAAAAACAACAAACCCGAGCTAATACAGAGTAGAAACTGAAGGAAAAAATGGAGGGTAAAGAAGGAAAAATAAAAACATATACCCGTCCAACTTTTAAACAATAGAGTTTATAGCTAGGTAAATTTGAGCGTGAGTAAAGTGGTTACATAAGGTTTGAAATCTCAATATTTGATATACTTTCGCTTCATCTTTATTGATATAGTATCAGAAGCTGTATGACAGACAGTTTGTGTAAGAGATATCGATGTTTGCGTAAATTAAGTTGATCACAAGCCTTCTAGTCGTTATTTTATTTTATTTTCCCAATATAACACTATGAATTTTTGATACCTCGAACTTTAAATCTCCTTGTGTGTTACTCATTATTAAACAAATATTCACGTGCATCAATTGCAACTAGGAATTTTGAACGCATTGAGCAGTTCGGGCTGGATTACATTATATTATATGATGACTATATTGACCAATACTTGAAGCCTTGGATTATTCCTACTTGACCCATGTATGAAATGGTTATTTTTTATTGATATAGCTATCACTCGCGCATGATTAGACCTTTAGAAACCATCTAACTTCGAGCATGATTCACATGTGTCAAAATAGCAACCCATATTGTTCATCTGCCACTGAACTCAATATTATTCTAATAGTCAAATATATACCCAACAAAAAGTGGTCAGATCCTTAAGTGCGAAGTAAAATGATTGGAGCATATATGGCGTTGTCCAATGTTTTATCTCTTGCCTTGCTTGCCTAGGCTCCCGCATAGGCCTAAGCAGTACCCTAAACCGTCTAGGCTCTGTCCGTCTAGGTCTAGAAGAGTGCCTAGGGGAGTGGAGATTGGTTATGCAGACTGCATCACTAGACTTTGGCCGTGATTTCCTCTGTTGCTGCCTTCCAAATTCTCTAACCTCCTTTGAACTCTGACCTCCACTAACTACGAACACGTTCCCCAACTCCTCTGACCTTCAACAAAACCTCCTCTGCCAAACAAAAAAAGAACATTCCCTAGGCCTAGAACCTCGGTGGTAGGTGTAGGGGCCAGTTTGGCACCTAGTGATGCATAGCGCTTTCAATAACATTGATTCTACTTTTTTAAAAAAGGAAAACGCTTAGGGTCTAGGCTCCAATTTTGACGTCTAGACTGTCTAGCACTTTCTGTAGCATTAGCCTGGTCAAACCTAAACCTATCTCATTGTGTTCATCCTTTACACCTACCACATTATAACTCGATTATGGGTTAGGAGCGTATATAAACTACAACCGTAACTAGCCTGGGGTTAAGTTGGGCTACTCAATTGTATTGGTTTGGTTAATTGAGTTTATTTATCAATTTAAGAAGTTGAAATTACACGCAACATTTTTTGTCAATGCCCATCCAAACTTAAAAGGTGGTAATAAAATTCTAAAAAATTCAAATATAAGCTAAACAATGATGCATATGAACATATTTAACATTTCTAGAAGCATAGATAATTGCATATGTGATGTTGCTAGTTGGGATAGGTTTGCGCGGGGTGAAATGAAGGTTAACTCGGACTCAGGATAATGTTTCTCTAGGTTATGATTTTGAAACCAACTCCAATCTACATTTTCGAACCCCAACAAGCAGCACATTTTTGAAGTTGGGTTCAAAAATCGGCTTGGTCTTACCTAACCTTAAATAGCATGGTTAGAACAAAGGTCCTCCATTATACTCATCCTTAAAAATAAAGGGGTCTTTTAGATTATTAAAAAACTTTTAAACCATTGTGGAACGACATATTTGATACAGCCCTTGTGACTAAATGTTCCTTTGCCCAATATCTATGTTAATAATTACGAGTTGTAAAGATGATGGTTCCTTACATCCGACATGGGGGGAGCAAGTTAACTTTCATGCATTGTGTCTACTATGATTTCTCACTTCATCTAGATTCTTTCCTCATATTAGAGGCAACTGGTTGAAGGAATTACAAGTCCTTAAAAGATTAGCAACTTTATGACCCGTAATTTACATATTAATGATATGAAATTCTTTATCATAATAATTTACTCTACATAACATTCTTCAATTTTAATATAGAGGATGGAAAGATTATGGGCTGTTTATTTTGCACTTAAATAAGTTGGGAGAACTGAAAATGACTCACTTAGGCTCTTTTAGTGGTTTGACTCCGCAAAGTGTGTATTGAACTGTCTAGAAGCACTTTGGGGATCCTATTGTACTTGTCACGTAGGAATACCTCATGAAATTGTCTTTGATGGCAAAAAGGTTTGGGAAAAAATATAGATGCCGATGTGAAAAAAGCTTTTCTACTATTATTATTTCACTAATTTTGAATGATTCTGTAGCTTTAGAATTTCCAATAAATAAAAGTACAGGATAATCCAAAGATCTTGAAATCTCAATTAGACGAGCATCACATATTCTCTTCTAAGTACCTTGAGATTCTGAAGTGCATAGAATCTTGGATGCAAGCAAGGATGAGTTCAGGATTGTTCGGCTGGGAGACGTAGTGTTATGAATGAGCAAATTAAGTCAACTTTGTTGTCAATTAAACCATCTTTCATTTGTTGATTGCAAAAAGATATTCCTCCTTAAATTTAAAGATACAAAGAATCTAATATAACTCAATTCAAATATCCCAGTAAGTTAAAAAAAACTCGATTTGAACACTCTCAAATACACTTAGATCCTTGCCCTTCGCACTCAAAACAACAAAATGTTTATATAAATTTCATGAAATTACGAATATAATAGTAAGACCTGTTTAATAATGATTGGAACTCACGTCTCTTTAGAACCACCCGGTGGTTCTCAATCATAGATGAGTGAGTGCAATGACTTTACTGCCCCCTACCCCACTCATCGATGATGCAGAACCCCGCTCGCATGCAGGTGGTTCTAAGGAGATGTGTACTCTAATCATTGACATGCACATATATATTCCCTGAAATCATAAATGTAACTTGTTTTTTAAATTATTACATAATAATGTTTTTCAGATATTAGTTCCTTAAATATATGTAATATTTTGAGAACTAGTCCCTCAAATCATTAAAATTGCTAATAGGTCCCTCGATTATTGTAAGTTGTTAAAAATTAGTCAAGTAAATCATTAACATTGCTATTAGGTCCCTCAATTCTTATAAGTTTCTTTTAAGTTAATCCCTCTTATCAAAAGTGTCACTACAAGGTATAAAAGTTGGGGGATCTTATATCAATTTTAATGATTAGAGGGACTATTTTCTAAATATTAAATATGTAAGGGACCGATATCAAAAGGCCATACATAATATAAATAATTTTAGGAGTGGGTTCCCACATTTTGGTGGTGACGTTTTCTTGGAATCAGCTTTTGGAAAAGCTGGAATAAAAAACTACTACACCCCAGAAAAAATCTAGGTTGCTTAGATTTTCATTGTTTAATTAGTATGTAACCAGTCCTTGATCAATGTGTGTACATAAAAGTTTTAAATAGAAAAAGTCTTGGAGAGGGGATGGCGCCACCCCCCCCCCCCCCCACCACCCCCACCACACTCACACAAAAAAAACACAAAAAAAAAAAAAGTCCTGAACGGAAGTTTGATACTTGTATTTCTTCGGTGAAGCAAAACAAATGTTTCAATCTTCTAACTTCTTGAATTATTTTACATCTAGCAAAAATTTAAGTTTGGTAGAGGTGATTTAAAATTGACATATTAAGAGTAACTGTAAGAATTCAGCTTGAAAAACCAATAAAATAAGAAAAATGTTTTTTTGTTGAAAGAACAGATGACATGAAACAAAAAACATCAAGATGGACATTGGAAAATTACTGTATAGAAATTCAACACACCAGGCCAGAAGTTATTTTGGGAGAGAGGGAAGGATAGAGGAGGAAGGACAAGAGGAAATTCTCTCCCTTTTCTCTTTTCATTCAGAAATGTAGGAATTTTCTCTCATTACATGCTTTGACTTTTGACCTATTACTATGAAAGCTGAAGTACATACCTTTGAATCAGGTTTTTTTTGTCATTTTGTTATGTAGCCAATGTTTTTGGTACCTTTTAACTAGGTGGTTTGCTATTTTGTTACTTAGCCAATGTCTCATTATAGTATATAGAATTGTTATAATTATTTATGCCTATTGTTCTCTAGATGCCATTCTTAGAATCAAGGCAGTCTAAATATGTCATCAAAAAGGTCATATTTCACCTATTTACGAAATACTTTTATTTTATTAATCAATATCAGAATGTCTTTGGAAAAGGAAAGTTCTTTAAGTGTATCCGTATTATTATCTCAATGGAAATGGTATATCATCTTAGAATTAATTTTTCCGCCCTTTCAGCAAACCGTTTCAGCAGGTGATACTCGACTATGACTATACGTTCACGACACCTTACTGTGGAAGTGAGGCAATTGAACCAAATCAAGGAAAGGTTTGATTCTTATCTTCTTTTTTTCCCCTTTAAACATGTACTATAACTTTTGGGTTGGAAGTGATTATCCATACTACCATATTAGAAGGGTATAATAAGATGTGAAATTCTGCTGGATAATACACATTGGCTTGCTCAGATATTATAGAAAAGTGTTTGTCCGACTTTTTTAGTTACATTTATGGAAATCCTTCATGTAATGCAGTCAAGTGTGTTTTTGTGGGCTCATCTCAACCACCTAGCATTGTTAATTATCTTCAGATTTGTCTGTTGATATCATCATAAAAGTTAGCAATTTAAACTTTCTATAAAACTCGTCAAAATAATGTGAAATGATGTTGGAACAAAAAAAAAGGGTAACAGTCATAGGGCTCAGAGAATGATCACGAGGAGTCTGCACGTGACATGTGAAATTTAACAAATGTGCATAATAACAAAGCCTGGAGTACTTTTTGTATAACATTTGATTGAGTAATTAAACATGATATGTTACCTGCGCGAGTTGTTTCTTTATTATCTTTTAATACTGCTCCTAGAATGCAGATAGCTTCTGAAAATTCATGTTTCGATCTCCACTGGGAGGACTGTGATGAACGAATTGATTTAGCAGCACTCTCAGCGAAGGAGCCAATATTGTTTTATGATGAGGTTGGTCACTTTAATAAAATATGGAGAGCAAACTTTTTCTCTCTCTTTGGGTAATGTTGACTATTACTTGTTTAACCAATATTTTACCCCTAGGTGATTTTGTATGAAGACGAGTTGGCTGATAATGGGGTATCACTCTTAACAGCAAAAGTGGTAAGTCCAAATATGGAAGTGTTAGTGATCCTCCAGCAGAAGCCTCACTAATGTTGTTTTTGTGCCATAATCTTATTGCAGAGAGTGATGCCGAGTTGTTGGTTTCTTCTACTTCGTTTCTGGGTGAGTTTCTTTGTTTAGCTATGTGTATGCCCCTATATTCATGTCTATGATTTGATATTTAGAATACCTACATTATTTTTATTTGCTCTGATTAACTAACTTACTGTTCTTGGGTGCAATGCTTGGAAAAGATAAATTGTTAGTACTAATTAGGTTATATGCCTGCCATAATTTTGTGCTGTATATTTCCTCATTTTGGTACTTATTATATTACTTTTTTCCCTTTTAATTCTTTATTTTCCAGTATTGTCTCATCATTCTCGTTTTTTCGGAGTTTCTAGTTATTGATTAAGTTTTTGTTACAGCTTAGAGTAGATGGAGTGCTAATGAGATTAAGGGACACTCGAGTCTATTGTTCTTTTAATGACAAAGCTAAACCTGTCATTCTCCGTGAGAGCTGTTGGAGAGAAGCAACCATCCAAAGTTTATCCTCTGTAAGTTCATGCCCATCCTTCTAACAAGATGAGCTACTTATCGGGCACATATGGTCGAGCTCACCATATACTTAAGAGTATTAGATTATTCCTTTTCTTCTATTTTCTGCTTTGAAATGTTATATATATCTGTTATATTGCAAAATTATGGGTGCTGTTGCCTCTATCGTACATTTACTACTACCAAAATGAAAGGGAAAAAAACTTGGGGTTAATTGTGAATAGACTCCTATAGTTCTATTTTTGTGGATAAACCCCCTGTACTGTTTTGGCTCTTTTGCTCTTGGGAGGTCAGTTTGTTGAAAAATAATTTTCTCTTTCTTTGAGGGTAAAGGAGTAAAAAAAGTTCATTCAGGGGTCTATCTGCAACGATAGGACTATGGGGTGTCTTTTGGGTGATGATGGTTTTTTTTTTTTGGGGGGTGTGTGGGTGGGGGGGGGGGCGGGGGGGGGGGGGGGGGTGCTTTCTATTCGCAATTAACGCAAAAACTAATTCGGAATGCCCTCTGTTTTCAAAATGTTTCATGTTCAGAGCATCTAAAATTATCTTTATTCTTAGAAAAAGGACATATTTAATTCACTATTGGCTAACCCACTGCGGGTGACCTGGACGGAGAAGGTTCCGATACGACTCAAACGGTCTTGGATTCGATTCTGGATTGGGTTATCCTAAAAAAATTAAGAAAGTATAATAATAAAAAACTGTTTGGTCTCATACATATTTCCCTTTATTTAATTTAGAGTAAAAGTGGCACTAGGATGTCGTATGGTATCAAGCGAATCAGATACTTGTAGACATCAAGAGGCATTTTGTACTCTTTTGTGGGCATATAAATTTGTGTTTTTCTGTAAATTGGTGATCATGAGTGATTTATTTTGGATTTGTGTTGCTAATATGCAGAAAGGCTTTCCAACAGATGCTGCCGTTTATGGTGATCCAAGCCACATTAGCCAGAAGCTCCCCATAATCAAACATAAGACCCAGAGGCTGAACATCCCTGGTTAAGCTTTCTAACTGAGCAAGCCCATGTCGCTATGAGCCTCTCCTCTTATCTTGGATGGACAAAACGTTCGTAATTATACGTGTTTTGGTTCATTTATAGCAGTGCATATATAGCATGATCTTTATATTATTGATCTGTCTTTCTTAGTGATCTTATCAATACATCTGTAATATGCTATATTTTTCTGTAAGTTTCAGTATGGGACCTAATAAACTAAATCAAGATTCTGGCTCTTAAGAAAAAATCTTTAGGATTTCGATGTTATTTTCATTTGAACGGTGATTGATATTTTACTAGTACGGATATTACTAAATGAGCTCTCCCTGAAGCATTCTGCATTGCCTCCTCAATTGTGTGAAGAGTTACTATTTGACCAATGAACCTGACATCGGGAATTTGAACCTTAAATTTGTTGAGAATGTATCAGCTTCTAAGCTTCTGCAATCTCTCTTCATTTGCAGATGCAATGTACGTTGCTACTGGAATTTGAATCATTTTTAACTGTTACGAATATGGATATGCTTTATTTAATTGGCTATGACTAGTTAAAATTACATATGGATCGGCACATACGTGTATTTTAAAGTCGTGTGTGTATAATGTTTTGGACATATTCTAGATGATTTCAAACTATGTAAAATTTTGAGACATTTAAAGATGTTTTGGACATATTCTAGATGATTTCAAACTATGTAAAATTTTAACTAGATACATTTAAAGATGTTTTGAGTAGGATGCATGATGTCAATTATGAATTTAATGAGCCAATTAGTCTACCTTATAATAAGATTTGAGCTTATCCTCTTACAATATCAATATTTGATAAAACTCTAATTTAGTTGCAACTATATGAGACTCTAAAAACTTTTGAGAGAATAGTCCTACAATACTACGTCCACTCTTTTTTCAGTTTGCTTGTGGAGAGATTTGTCGAACCTTTTATTACCCTTATTAGAGTGACTATGTATATTTTCATAAGATCTCTTTTGACGAGGGGATATTAAACAAAAAGAGTAAATTATACTAAACACCCAAGATCATTCAGCATGTTGGTGGAAACCCTCAAAAACTTCCAAAGCAGCATTGAACCTCCTGTAACTTTGTCCTCATATGAGTTTCCACATTTTGCAGATAACACCCATAAATTAGAAGCAAAAAACAACATAAAATGCACTTTGAGACATATTGAGGGCTTATGTAACTTACCCAAAAGATATTAGAGGTTTTCCGCAAAAGTCATTAGGAGTTGGTGCCATTTTGATAATAATTGGGGGTTTACCACGAAAACTAAAGCTTTTTGGGGGTTCAGTATACTTTCCCTAAACAACAATGTTAAACTACTTAACCATATTCAGTAAAGAAGTTGTAATATGTAAAATGTATATATCTCCTTGAGCTTTTATTTTCTATCTAGGAATAGAGGTATTCTTACACAAATAAACGGATTATTTTATAATCTGTATAGATAGACAAATGAGTCTTATCACTCATTGCTGGATGGTTCCACTTCTAACACTTTAGCAGGCTTTCTTAGAATTAGGATGGGTACGAGCCATAGGGCTGTTTAAACAGGCTGGGAAAAATGCCTAGCTCGGACTTGGACCCAGGGTGCCCGGGCCGGGCCCGGATCCGGGTCTGGGCAAAACTGGACCGCCCTCCAAGTCAGCCCGGATTTTTTTTGTATTTTTTATTTTTTATGCTAAAAATTAATTAAAAAAATAAGATTAATCTTACCACATTTATATAAGTATGTATTAGTATATACTTACATATTAGTATGTAATTATATATTATATGTAAGTATATATAACTATACAATAATGACCATATTGTACTCTAATTATATATAGTATACATTAGAAATATATATGTAAATATATAGAAGTATACATTAATGACAATATACACTTAACAATATACAAGTATACATTAATGACAATATCATACTATAATTATATATAAAATTTATATATATATATAATATATATAATACATATAAAATTAAAAACCGGATCGGGCCAGACCTGGGTCGTGTTTTACCAACTCGATCTGGACTCGAGCCCGGAGCCCAACTAGCCCGAATTTTTCGGACCTTACCTGGGCTCGGGCAGGCCGGACCTTGGGCCGGTTCTGGGCCCAAAGCCCATTTGGACAGCCCTAATGAGCCGGCCTTCAATCTCTTCAGGTTTCTTGAGAAGATTGAGTCCTTCTGATAATGTGTGAATGCTTGAACTTAGGCTCTATCTCGAATGTAGAAGTCCCCTAACTGAGTTTCCCCTGTTGCCCGGAAAAAGATCATCTTAACCCTTTTTGTAATTCTTTCATTTGATAAATTAATACATGATCACTTTATTATATATAAATATTATATCATGCAAATGGCTAAGTGTTAATCCCCAGTAAGAGACCGACACGTGTCCCACCTTTGCCTAACTAGCCATATTCGGTAAGAGAAGACTCGATCGACTTCAGCGCTCGGCTCTTATAGGACAACTACTTTCTAGTCCGACTAAAAAGGCAGTACTTGTCGGCCTTACTTGCAAGATCAAGATAAAACGCGTCCTCACTCTGCATATCATCTATGGCGACCCCACTCCCCTGCAGCACTCGACACTTCAGGTCCGATGACTTTCAAGGCTGACTAAAAAGACGGTATTTATCGGCCTCCATAAAGATGAGTCGTAGTGTGTCCTCAAGACCCCCCCCCCCCCCCAACATTCAATTGTCATCACATTAAATGCATGATCAGAATCATCATTGCTCCAGCATCGAAAGTCTTTATGACTCATCAGACGTCGTCAGCATTATGCACGCTCAGTCACTCTCACATTAAACACAGGGATGACTCATCCTGTCTGTAGCCGACAACTGTAAAGCAGATGTCGACTAAGCCACCTGCTTGGACTCACCTGGAATTATCCATCTGCCCCTTTGGATCTACTATAAAAGGAAGGTGCTCTTTGCTGCTTAGAGGAAGATAATTCTACCTAGAAAAACTTCTAAACACTTATCTCCTTCTTCTCGACTCAAGCTCTGGACAGACTTGATCGTTGGAGGAATCACTGGAGATCCCAACTCTGAGTCTCCAACCTCTTACGAGTTCTTTCTGTGCTTGCTTAAGAATTAGCCGTTTGAAGAACCTTGAGGAACCCTAACACCACACATAATGCACTCTTAAATCCCCTGTTAGATAACTGACATCAACAATAGAGATTTTTGTTCTTGACAAAATAAGAAGGGATTAACTCTTTTCAATCTCTCACTTAACCTAATGTTAGATAACATCTAACATCAAATCCTTTATGATGTAGGACGCGTGTCAGATGAGCTCATGGAGCGGCTAGAATGCCCGAAGCCTGTTCGGGGCTTGGGATGAGTCATTAACTTGACAACAAATTAAGGGTCGTATATCAGATTTACTATATACTTTTTCATTTTGCAACCTCATGTTAGCGAAATTTCTTTTACAATAATATATTTTTTAGAATTTTTTTTTTCAATTTTTAGTCATAAAGTAAATTTCTATAATGGAGCAAAAAGTAATTCAGTTTTGGTTCATATTTAACTGATATGTTTTCTAAATGTATGGAGTCTTTTTAGATAGTTTTTGATATTTTTTTAGTAAATTCTATACTATTAGGAATATGTTATATAAATGGATGATTTGTAAATGCAAATGGTAATACTTTTGACCAATGAAATTTCTTAGTTTCATATATCTTGGCGAACTCTAATGTTATTTCTTCGTGGATTTGGAGAACTTCTTCGTAAATTTCGAGATTCTTTGCTTGTGCATTTATCACTTTATTCTCAGTCCCGAAAATTAATGTGTGTGTATACATACATTTTAATTTTTAATCACCTCTCTCAAATAGTAGCATTGTGCTAATGTACTATTAACCATCTCAATAATGTAGCACGTGCATCCAAAACTAATCATGTCGATGCCATGATTAATCAATCCTATGTCAATCAATCCAAATTGGGCGTTGTAAGATCAAAGCAATAGCATTACTACAGTCCAAAATCTAAACAAAACCCAAGATGGGTGATTAAATTAAAGCTTAATCAAAGTCACCATGATGATTAAAGTATTAATTAGAAGGTGAAGGAGACAACGTCAATTGACGTATGCGGTGTCGTACGCGAAACAAGCCCAAAGCCCAAACTCGAAGGAAGATGGAAGAGATAAAAGATATCACCTCCAACTACATGACGTGACCCTTTCCCTTCAATTTATTAGTTAGAAAAGCTTACATTTTAATTTTATCTGGTTTATTATTTTTTCGTAAAAACCAGGATTTGACGAACTTATTAAACCAGACTAAATTGAGACAATTTTGGTTAAAGATTAGGGTTTTCACATCAAAATTACTTTTACTTTTATCCTAAGTTAATACTTATCACATTCAATTTTTTTTATTTAAATCATCTTTACTTGCTAACATGTTTGCCATGTTACACACTTTTTTACTTTTCACTACGAGAAATCAAATATTCACATTTTGCCCCCTAACTTCTTCTTTCCAACCCCTAAACCTAACCGTAGCCTCCTCCATCCTCATCTTCTAAAAACTCTTAACCCTAATCCTAACACATGGTCGTCACTCCCTCAAAACCAAAACCCTAACCCTAACCCATGACCGCCGCTTCCCCCAAACCCTAACCCTAATGTTAGCTCCCACTTGGGAAGGAATGAGAGAGTGGGAGGCTGGGGAGGATGAGGAAGGACGAGAGAGAGGGGAAGGGGAGAGGGAGAGGGAAGACGGGGGAGAAGAGGAGGATGAGGAGGCTAGGGTTAGGGTTAGGGTTTGTGAGGAAGGAGATAAAAAAATAAGAAAATGGTGAGAGTAAAATGGTCATTTCGCTTATTTTTGGCTGAAAACTAAATTAGGTGCGACATTGCAAACATGTTAGCAAGTAAATATGGTTTATATCAAAAAAACTTTAAAGATGGTAAGTATCAATTTAGGTAAAAGTAAACGCGGTTTTGACATTAAAAAAACTAAAAATTATGCTTTTGAGCTAGTTTTGCTAGGCCAAACTTGAACCTTAAACCTAGCTCTTTATTCATTCACATGTTTAGTTCTGAACCAATTTTAAAGTGAACTGTTTTCATTTATTTCTGATTTGCTAAACTGAGTTTATGTATAGCATTGGATTTGCCAAACTGAGTCTATGTGTAGTATTTAATTGACTTTAACTTTCTTTCTATACTTCTTTTTTTGGGGTACCATGGAAGAGAAAGGAGACTACTGCTCGCAACTCAAGGGAAAGAGACACCTCTCAAATCATCAAGAGAGAGTGGAGAATAAAGCACGAATAGGATCCCAATAAATACTGAAGTTCCCTTCAATAGAAGCCCCTAAATTGGCAATGTTGTTGGCGTAAAAGTTGCCCTCTCTGTAGGTATGACCAAGGATACAATGCTAATCATGAGCCAAGAAATCCTACCAATCTGAGATAATATTACCACTAGGATGAGAGCCTGTCTCATTAGATTGGATAAGAGTGATAGCAGTCTAAAAAACTGTGCAACAAAACTAACCAACGAACATCCTAACTCCGTACAAACAAGACCACCGGCTCCTGCAATCCCTGAATTACCTCAAGATGCCCCATCCGTGTTTACCTTGACCCAATTAAGCCACTTGAACAATAAGTGAAGGATTAACTAAGTTTGGCCTGTTTAATTTGGAAAGGATACCATATTTGATCAGTTGAATTGCATGATGCATAACAACTCATGCATGGTTCACTAGGAACATCTTCAGTAGAGCCAAGAACAACAGTACACCTCCTTTTCCAGAGATACTAAACCACAACACATAACACTGTTAGTTTGGGTGTAGATCCAAACCTTAGTGCAGGCGAGGTTTCGACGAAGGGTTGCAGGCGAGCTCGAGCATTTGAGCAGGCGAGCTCGATGAGGTTAGGCAAGCTCAAGCAGGCAAGGTTGTGGCGGGCGATCGTGGACGAGTCAGGCGAGCTCGAGGAACTCCACGCAGGTGAGCTCAAGGAACTTCCGTAGGCGAGCTCGAGCATGATTAGGTGAGGTCGAGCGAGAGCACCCGTAGGCGAGGTCGGCGCTCCAGGCTGTCAATAGCCTGTCGATAGCTAGCCCTAGGGTTTCCCTATAAAAGGAAAACCCAGAGCTCGAGAACCCTACGCTGCTTCTTCTCTCTCTCCTCGCGTTTCCACCCTCCTAGCGGCAGCTCCCCCTTTCTTCTCTTCTTCTCTGTTTTTCTCCAGCTCGCGTTTTTGAGGGAGGAATTAAGAAGAGGAAATTTATTTGAGGGATATATTAAAGGGGGTATTTAAGAAGGGGATTTTATTATTGTAGCTACAGTAATAATTAGCATTTATTAAGAGATCTCAAGTTTGAGATCTGCTCTTGCATTGTAATTTCTTGTTGATTAATAAAAAATTAATTATGTGGCTTCCGAGGACGTAGGCAGTTGCTGAACCTCGTTAAATCTTGGTGTATTTTTCTCTACTGCGTTTTCTTACTACTTAAGGGGTTTAGCGTAGCTCCTGTGGGTATTTTCCAACAACTGGTATCAGAGCATGAAACGATTTAGAGGAAATCAGATTCAAGTAGGAGCCATGATCGCAGATGAAGGAAAAGTAAGACTTGAGAAGTTTGATGGAACACATTTTGGATTCTGAAAATACAGATAGAGGATTATCTTTATTAGAAAAATCTGTATCAACCACTATCGAGGAAGAAGTCGGAGTCTATGAAGGAGGATGAGTGGAACCTTCTAGACAAACAAGCCCTCGGAGTTATCAGATTGACGTTGACTCGTAATGTTACGTTCAACATAGCGGAGGAGAAGACCACGACGTGTCTTATGGCAGCACTCTCAAATATGTATGAGAAGTCATTAGTCACAAATGACAGTTATTCAATCTGAGAATGGCGGAAAGCGCTTCAGTTGCACAACACCTCAATGAACTTAACACGGTTACAACCCAATTGAGTTCAGTTGAAATTAAGCTTGATGAGGAAGTTCGAGCGTTGATACTTTTGTCTTCCCTACCAGAAAGCTGGAACGCTACAGTCACGGTTATGAGTAGCTCATCGGGAAGCAACAACTTAAAGTTCGATGACGTTCATGATCTAGTTCCCAGTGAGGAGATCCAACGGAGAGAGTCAGATGAAGCTACAACCTCTTCAGTATTGCATACAGAGTCAAGAGGTAGAAATTCAACCAGAAGGAATGGACAAGGCAAATCAAACTACAGAGGTAGATCAAAGGACAGGAGGTCCAAGTCAAGAAATCCAAGAAACAGCTGGAAGGCTATCGAGTGTTGTAATTATGGAAAGACCGGGCATTACAAGAATCTGTGCAAGAGTGCACAGAAGGAGGAAGCGAAGGCAGAGGTGAATATCACTTCCACTTCAGGAGGAGACGACGTATTGATATGCTCTTTGGAGAACAAGGAGGAATCTTGGATGTTAGATTCAGGAGCGTCGTTCCATGCTACTTCCCAGAAAGAATTCTTTGAGAAGTATGTCCCAGAAAATCTTGGATACGTATACCTTGGTGATGATCAACCATGTGCTATTATGGAAAAATATATAGTGAGAATTAAGTTAAAAGGTACAGTGAGAATTAAGTTAAACGGGTCAGTATAGAGTTGAAGGATGTCAGTCATATTCTCGACTTGAGAAAGAACTTAATATCCGTAGGCCAGTTGGCTGGCGAAGGATACACTACGACCTTTCATGGAGATGATTAGAATATCTCAAAGGGCACAATGATGATTTCCTAAGGTAAGAAGACCGGTACCCTGTATATGATAGCAGGTGCACGTTATTTGATCTTAGTTATACCAATCAATGAGACTTCAAAGTTGTGGTACCAGAGACTCAGTCATATGAGTGAGAAGGGGATGAAGATCATGCACACAAAGGAAAAACTCCCAGGTCTAGAATTAGTTGATTTAAATATGTGTGAAGAATGCATACTTGGAAAGCAGAAGAGAGTTAGCTTTCAGACAAGTAGCAGAACCCTCAGGAAGGAGAAGCTAGAGCTTGTTCACTCAGATGTTTGGGGACCAACCACCACCGCGTTCATTGGTGAAAAAACTACTTCGTGATTTTTATCGATGATCACTCTCGAAAAGTATGGGTCTACTTTCTGAAGCATAAATCAGAAGTATTTGAAGCATTCAGAAGATGGAAAGCTATGATGGAGAATGAGACCGGTCTGAGAATAAAGAAGCTTAGGACCGACAATGATGGTGAGTATGAAGATACCAGATTTAAGAAGTTTTGCTATGAGCACAGGATCAGAATTAAGACAACCGTGCCCGGCACGTCTCAGCAAAATTGTGTAGCTGAGCGGATGAACCGAACGTTGACAGAGAGAGCCAAAAGCATTCAGATATAGTCAGGCCTACCAAAACAGTTCTGGGTAGAAGTAGTCAACACAATAGCTTACTTGATCAACCGAGGTCCATCGGTTCCACTGGAACACAGAATACCAAAGGAGGTATGGTGCGGAAAGGAGATAAAACTCTCACATCTCAAAGTTTTTGGTTGTATAGCTTATGTGCATAGTAGTGATCAAGGCAGGAATAAGCTTGATCCCAAGTCAAAGAAATACACTTTCATCAGCTATGGTGAAGATGAGTTCGGCTACCGCATTTGGGACAACGAAAACAAGAAGGTGATCAGGAGCAGAGATGTGATATTTAACGAGAAGGTGATGTACAAAGACATGCACAAGACAGATGACTCAGAGAGCGAGTCAATATTTGTAGATGCAGATGATGTCCCGAGTAACCTCTCGGAAGAACCCAATGCAGAAGGTCCTCAACCAGAAGAGCATGTTGGACAGAACGGTGCGTATGAGCCCGACGCACCAGATTTGATATTGAGAAGATCTTCTTGGCCTCCTGTACCCAACAGGAGATATATGAACTATCTATTGTTGACAGATGGAGGAGAACCTGAAAGCAATGATGAAACTTGTCAGAGTAGAGATGCGAGCAAGTGGGAGCTTGTCATGAAAGATAAGATAAAGTCTCTCATCTCAAACCAGACGTGGGAACTAGCTGAGTTGCCCACGGTTAAGAAGGCACTCCATAATAAATAGGTGTATCGAGTAAAAGAGGAGCATGATGACTTCAGAAGATATAAAGGCTGGCTAGTTGTCAAAGGATTCTAGCAGAAGGAATGAATTGACTATACTAATATTTTTACTTCTGTAGTGAAGCTCAATACTATCATGATAGTGATGAGTATTGTAGCTATTGAAGATCTTCATCTCGAGCAGTTAGACACGAAGATGGTGTTTCTTTACAGAGATTTAGAAGAGGAGATATACATGCATCAGCTTGAAGGTTTCTTAGAAGAAACAAAGAAGAACATAGTGTGCAGACTCAAGAAGAACTTGTATGGCCTGAAAGAAACCACACGACAGTGGTACAGAAAGTTTGACGGCTTCATGCACAAGAAAGGTTTGTAGAAGTGCAACGCCGACCACTATTACTACTTTAAAAGATATCAATCTAGTTATATCATCTTACTACTGTATGTAGATGATATGTTGGTTGCAGGTATAGATATGAAGGATATCAAGAGTTTGAAGAAGCAGTTGTCAAAGGAGTTTGACATGAAGGACTTGGGTCCAGCAAAAAAGATCATGACGGGCTCATGGCGGGCTCATGGCGGGCGAGTGTAGGCGAGTCAGGTGAGCTCGAGGAACTCCACGCAGGCGAGCTCGAGGAACTTCCACAGGCGAGCTCGAGTGTGATTAGGCGAGGTCGAGCGAGGGTGCCCACAGGCGAGGTCAGCGCTCCAGGCTGTCAACAACCTGTCAATAGCTAGCCCTAGGGTTTCCCTATAAAAGGGAAACCCAGACCTCGAGAACCCTGTGCCGCTTCTTCTCTCTCCTCGCGTTTCTACCCTCCTAGCAGCGGCCCCCCTTTCTTCTCTTCTTCTCTGTTTTTCTCCAGCTCATGTTTTTGAGGGAAGAATTAAGAAGAGAAAATTTATTTGAGGGAGAAATTAAAGGGGATATTTAAGAAGAGGATTTTATTACTGTAGCTACAGTAATAATTAGTATTTATTAAGAGATCTCAAGTTTGAGATCTGCTCTTATATTATAATTTCTTGTTGATTAATAAAAAACTAATTGTGTGGCTCCCGAGGACGTAGGCAGTTACCGAACCTCGTTAAATATTGATGTATTTTTTCTACTGTGTTTTCTTGCTGCTTAAGGGGTTTAGCATAGCTCCTGTGGGTATTTCCCAACAAACACAACTCGCCACTTTGTGCTAAGGGCATATCGTGGAGATGCCCATTTTCCATTAATATCATTCCATTCCACCAGCGGAAGGGAAAGAAACTCAGCACGATCAGCAAGTGGAATAACGTCAAACCAGATTTCATGTGCAAAGATGCATTACTGACGCACATGATCCGAATCTTCAATGCCAATATTACACCGAACACATTCAGGAGAGGTGGCCAAAGTTTCGGCCCCATCGCAATGCTGGAATAGTAATAATATGCCCTTGAACATTCAATATATTTTATGTAATATTTTTTAATATTAATAAAGATTTTATTGTTGCACATATAATTTGGGTAGTATTTCTATAGTTATTATAGTATCTTTAGAAATTACTTTGTTAGGTCATGCACTATGATGTTCTTTGCTTAGAGATGTGATCTAACTTAGATATTTTTTAAATCTATATTTAACATATAACTAGTAAAGAATCGGTACTGTTCATGTGGAGTTACTATTCATTATTGAGTACTGTTCATATCGTGGTTACTGATCACCTTGTTAATTTAATTTGTTATAAATTGAAAGGAATTAGATTAAATTATTGTGATGATTTGGTCATACTTTTCTTAAATTCTAAGTAGATTGAATAAAATTTGATGAGATCAAAATTTTGGGGATTGTGTTCACGGTTTAATTGTATATGAATAATTCATATAATATTTGATGGGATCAATTAAGGTTCCTGTTATCGTTTGGTCAAATTATCCTAAGGTTTATATGTCAGCACTAGACTGCATTTGGATCCTCTAGGATGAGTCACCTAAGAGATAGAGAATTCAAATTGTTACATGGTCCCTTTGACTTGATGATATTATCATTTCCGATTTGATAATTTTGTATGATTTGATGTGATGGTTAATCTTGTTTAACAAGTTCTACACAACCTAAAATATTATGTTACTATGTTTCATTTAGGGGAATGATGAATATCTAGCTAGGATAAAACTCATTATGATAAATTAATTTATTATGCATTTCCAATAAAATTATTAAATTCTCTCCGACGGGTGATTTTAGAAAATATACTTTTCAAATTTTATTTTTATATAAAAAAATATTTTGATATTTTAAAATAATTTGTATTTATGTTTATGGGAATTGTAACTTAGACATGAGCAAATAGGTGAATTGTCCCGCTCAAAAGAGTTGCCTAAAATAAATAACACTAGAGTTAACTGAATGTAAGATAATAATATTTTCAAATAATTAATCTCATATTATAAAAGATCTTTTATGAACAGTTGGTCGGATAGTGTTTTACTATTAAATTAAAATTATTAATTTGATTAATAATTGGTTCTCGATATGGAACTCAATTGGTCTCCCTAATATCATTAAAAGATGTTTACATGCAATAAAAATTCCGTTATATCTTATAGGCTGTCTAAAAATTACAACAGATAGTCGATCCCCATCAAACACCGATGATGAAAGTTACAATTCGACGGCTTCCAGAAAGCTATAATTTGAAGACTTTCACGTAAATCGATGAAGGTTACAATCTAATGACCTTCGCAATAACTGATAAAAGCTCTAATCAACAGCCTTCACAATCAACATCGGGAGTTACAATCTGACGATTCTCATATTTTTAAGGAGCCAAGACGAAGGTTACAAGATGACGATCTTTGCAACGCTCTAGCAAAAGAGACTACAAATCGACGGTCTCTTCAAACCAAAACGCAGATATCTCTCAAACCGTAAGGAATTTGGCAAAACTAACGGAGCAAACCAAACCCTATGGGGTGGGTTTGGTCAGCTCCGTCTCGTCGAGATAGCTGATTTTCATATATAATTCGTCCAATTCCGACTTACGGTTTGAAAGTTATGACTTGTTCTTCGTAGCAAGTTATGTTCTGAAGTCCGTCTGCAAGACTGGACTTCGTCTGAACATTGGACCTAGCCTGAAGCTCGTCAAGTCCGCCTAAGGCTCGCCTCTACATTACAGAGTCAAAACGTAGAGTTTGTGGACTTAAAACGTAGAGTTCAACTCTGCGTCCAACGACAAAAACACAGAGTTCATGCAGATCCCAACTCTGCGTCCTAGGTTCAAAAACGCAGAGTTCATGCAGAGCCAACTCTGCGTCACAGGTCCAAAAACGCAGAGTTCGTACAGAACCCAACTCTGCGTCCCATGTCCAAAAACGCAGAGTTCATGCAGAGCCCAACTCTGCGTCCCAGGTCCAAAAATGCAGAGTTCATGTAGAGCCAAACTCTGCGTCCCAGGTCCAAAAACGCACAGTTCATGCGGAGCCCAACTATGCGTCTCAGGTCCAAAACGCAGAGTTCATCTCTGTGTTTTCCAACTTTGCGTCTCAGGTCCAAAACGCAGAGTTCATCTCTGCGTCCCAACTCTGCGTTTCTGATTTACAACGCTGCGCGACCTGTGCGTTTTCAGCCTAAAACATGCCCAACTCTGCGTTTGATGTCTAAAACGCAGAGTTCGGGCCCAGAACGCCATTTTCGGCGTTTGACTCATTCAAACACGAACTGAACAGCTCCAGGAATCATTTTTCCCCCACGATTTGAGGGATTTCCGCCCCACTTAGGAGCAGATTAAGGGGGTAGTTACCACTCTTAATCCCCTATAAATACCAGAAACTCAATTGAGTTAAGAGATCGGCTTTTTGTATCAAAAGCAGATCGCAAAAGGAGAGATCGGCAACCTCTTGAGCAGATCATCTTCGGATCTTGGAGATTTCTCGAATCTGGAGATCAGAAAAGGGGGGGCTTCGCTCAATCTCTGGAGCATTCCTTGGAGCTTTCATCATTGGCTTATTAACCGATTTTCGGTTCAAATCAACTCTGTTACAGAGTTTAAACTCGTTCTGAGTTCCTAAACTCGATTTGAGTTATCAACTCGTCCAGAGTTTCAAACTTGCTTTGCAAGTTCTTCACAGCGTCAAATCGTGAGGAGGATATATCGTTCCAGTGAATCAAGACGTGCGGATTGTCAACGGAGAGCAAACTCGACGCGAGCATTCGAGGGAGGCACTCCATCGCCACCGTGAAGAACCCAGACTTAAACAAATGGGAGAATCCAGATCATTCTCCTCTCTGTTGTAATCAGGAAATCCAATTGTAACTGAGATTAAAGGAATACAAATTAATTTTCCTTCATTTCTTTTACTGCAAAATTTTCCACCAAACATATCCTTATTTGTCATTGATAGAATTTTTAAACAATTATATTCTATCTTTTGTTATGGATAGAGTTTAGAATAATTATGAATTGTTTAAAATTAAAATTTATAAGGCTAGTCTAATCCTATATATAGGGTTCGTACGTAGCCTTATGAAGATATATAAAATCTTATAAAGATGAGATGAAAAATAGAATAGAAAAAATAGAAAATTGAGAGCTTATCTCTCTGCTCCTCTTCGTTGACAAGTGGATTTCAATTAGAGGTTTTGCTAGATTTCAGTTAGAGACTTTTTCTCTTGAGGAAGCTTTGAAATTTTCAGATAGATCTTGGGAGATGGATTTTCCAGGTAAATATTGGGAGATAGATTATGAAAGATCGAAAAATGTTCTAGATATTCTTTTAATTTTGATTAATTGTCACGATATGCATATTTCGGCTTGTTGTTTGCCATGTTTCCAACATTCAACTGATTACTCACCAATCTGTCCCTTTGAGCAAGCCACAAGAATAAGGCCCACTTCGTAGGTCCTTTAACTAACCAGAACCAAGGTATTGATCCGCTATCGCTATGGTCATAACCAGCAATTGCAGAATGTGCTGTATGAACTGAATATTTGCCCTAATTCGAAAGCCTCCACATGGCCCTATCTGGAATGACAACTGCTCTAGCGCGAGAACTACGCAACATTTTACTGAGGATGTTCGCCAGGAGACCTTGCTTCAGAGCTGCCATGTCACACCATCTTGAGTCACCTATGAAGTCTGAGACCAAGGCGTATTTATGATTGCCAATAATTAGTACAGAGGCATATTGAATGAGAGGTGCACTATCAACCCACAAATCAAACCAAAATCAAACGCAATGGCCATTGTCGATCATTTCTCCATTGATGGCCATGGTCCAAGACGTACGTACTCCTCGAGTCTGAAGTAGGCCTGCCCAATTTGATGAAGAGAACCTAGAGGCTTCAACCCTTAAAAAAGGCTCAAATATTTAAACCTCATAACCGGAACGCATATAAAGACCTGGTTTGTTAGGAAGCGCCAAGCTGACTTTGCGTACATAGCTAAATGGCAAAAATATCGAATTGGTATATTTTGTTTACCCTTAATGATAGTTTGATATATTTTTTTTCGGCGACATATTGGTATATTATTTCTTTCTCCGGCGACAAATAGGCCTCAAATTTCGCCGGACCCAAATTTCCGGCGAAAATTTCTCACATGACACCTCACGTGGTGCGAACGTGGTTGTCAACGTGCATTCTAGCATCATAAATCAGCTCCAATCCCAAACTCCTCAATCTCCTTCCTCCTCCTCCTCCTCCACCTCTCCCTCTCCTCCCTCCTCCACTCCTTTCGCCTCTCCGACGCCTCCCAGACCTTCAACCTCTTCAAATCCTCCCTTGACTATCGACCCGCCACCTCCCTCTACAACCTCCTCATCTCCGCCTTCGCCAAACACAACCAACACCAACAAGCTCTACAATGGTACCACGCCATGATCCGGGATCGAGTCAAGCCCGATGTGTACACTTTTAACATCCTCATCGATAGCTCGAATCGTTTTCGGTAGCGACTTGCGAGATTTTGATCAATGAGATTTGTAGGGAAGGGAGAGCTTTAGAAATGTGCGAGATTTTGATGGGTTTCTTAGCGAAAGGAGCTGTGCCTGATGGGTTCAATTGATTCATGTTAATCGGAGCTTTATGCAACTACGGGAATGAGGATAGAGCTGTTGTGACTTGTAGCTCATTAATGGAGAGCTTGAGGAAACGTTTGGGAAGATAGATGAAGCTATTGGGTTCATTTGAGAGAGTTATGGATCGAGAAGGGGATGGTTTTGGATGGGATTAGTTGCAATTGTTCGACACTGGGAGCCACTCTAGCAGACTCGTTCGCATCAAGTGAGGCGTCACGTGAGAATTTTCGCCGGAAATTTGGGTCCGGCCAAAATTTGAGGCCCATTTGTTGCTGGAGAAAAAATAATATCCCGACATGTCGCCGGAGAAAAAATACATATACCAAACTGTCACTAAGGGTAAACAAAATATATCAGATTGGTATTTTTTGCCCGTATATAGCTAAATTCATCAAATGCATTTTGTTTAATTTCAAGACCTCCAAGAGCCTTTGGTTTACACACCTCCTTCCAGCTGACAAGATGGATCTCACGTTGACCATCAGATCCTCCCCCCCACACACAGAAAACCACGAGCAAGCTTGTCTAATTCCTCACAGAAACCCATGGGCATCAAAGAGAGGACTGCATATATAGTGTAGTACGGGCGGAGAGTTGAGAACTAAATTTAAATCAGCGTGAGTCGCCCCGGCGCCATTGATAAATGCTTAGCTTTCCAACATGCAAGCCGATCGAGATTGAGCCTTTTCTCAATAACTAAGCTGCGCATTGCAGGTACCCTTACTAGCTCGATCATCGGTCGACGGTGGTTCTTCTGAAACCCAGATAAACAGAGGGAGCTTAATTAATTAGTCTTAGTAAACATGTATAGAACATCATCGTTATTAGCTAGCTGGGCCCCCCAAGGATCCCCATTATTGCACCTGGTCATAAGCCTTTTAAAACGAGGTCAATCTCGAGGGCCATGAGACCGTTACGTCCAGCTGTTCTCTCTCGCGAATGACATGAATTAATAACCGTATTTAGCCTGATAACCTTCTACGCAACACAACAACAAAGGGCTAATTAATGGGCCGAAACCGACGGAGGGCCTAAGAGCTTGCTGCTTAATTTTTGAACAAAAGCCATCAAACAAGGACCTGTAGTATACGTACACGCCGGCCAGAATCTCTGAATTATAGAAACCCGGCCGCACCTGGGGCTTTAAAAATCCCTTTTTGCACATGATCGCCTTGGATCGACCTCATTTAATTAGTCCCCATCGAACTCCTTTTAAATTTCATTTTAATTCTCCCACGGTAACTAATTATATCGTCAGGTCAGTGTATAATAAGTTTTAACTCCACACTAATTAACTAACAGAACTATTTTAGGACCTCTTTTTTTCCCCCTTTTACCAGGCCATCCCAATTAGGAATAATCAAGCAAACAAAAGGCAAATTACCTCCTCGAGAAACCAATCGGAAAAAATATGATTTAGTTGCACAAAACACCCAATATATTCATTTGAAAACACATGCACATTTCCCACCATCTGTATACATAATTCACCATCGCTAATCCTAATATAAAAGAAATAAAAGTAAAAAAAAAAAAAAACTTATAAAATATAAGTAAGATGGGGGGAAAAGGAGTAAATAATTAACAATAGTAAGCTCTTCTAATTTTTTCCCCCATCCGCTCCTTCCTCCTCTCCTCGATTCCTATTTACACTCGCACTCAAGAGACCCTTCAAAAGGAAAAATAACGGCCAGCGCCTTACACAATTCATAAATTACAAACGAGCCCCGACAGCAGATTTCGAATTTCCAAATTAACTCACCCCCAGAGCGCACCCACCTCCTTCAGCCTCGGCACGAGCACGCCGCTGAGGTGCAGGGCCATCAAGCCCTCGAGCCCGCCGACGGGGGACCCGCCGATGAAAACGGCGGGGAGCCCAACCCCGGCTCCGGCGGCCGCCGCCTCCTCCTCGGCCTCCTCCAGCTCGATCACCGTGGGGTGGGCCCCGACGGTCACGAACAGGCGCTTCATGACGTGGCACATGCAGCAGGATCGCCGGCTGAAGATGACGACAGGGTTTTCCGTAATCAGGCGCTCGATTCTCTTCTCGGGGGGCTCGGCGGCGTCGATGGATAACGGGGACGACTGGCGGCGCTTGGTGGTGATGGTGGGCTCGGGGGTGGGGCCGTTAGGTAACGGACGGTAACGGAGGCCTTGCATTGTTCTTTCTTTCTTTCTTTCTTTTTGGGAGGGAGGGTGGGGGTTGAGAGGGTTGAGGGGGGAGAGAGGTGGGGAGGGGGGGAATTTATAAATATTGGAAAAGAGGAGGGGGGGTTGGATGGGCACATGGGCGGGTGACGTCAGTGTGAGGGGACGGGGACTGCTGACCCGCGGGTGCTTGCGTCACGCACGACACAGATGTAAAGAGATGGGTGGGAGGTGATTTGCAGTCGGGCTACTTGGGTGGGAGGTGAGGTCCTCCTACATTTTGTTACTTGCATATTTTATTTTTATTTTGAGAGAAAGGAAACATCACTGGGAACCCTCTAATGAAAACGCTACGAGAGGTAGCGAAAATTTGGGGGCGGGGGCAACTAACAATATGCTATAACTATCGTGTAATAATTCGAGTAGAACAATTTAATATTAGGCTAAATACCCATATTGGTATTTTAATTTCACCTCATTCGTCAAGAAGGTATTTTAATTATGCAAACCTGTTTTAAGGCATTTCAATTGATTAAACTTACCAACAAGGCTCTTTTTCTCGTCGGCGACCAGTTTTCCGGCGAGAGCTCGTTGCATGCGTGGCACGTGATGACTTAAACTGTTTTTTAGCTGCTGATGTGGCACAGATTTTCTGACGTGGATAAAACAGTTAGGCGAATCTGTCCTATTTTGGGTGAATTGGGATTTTTAGAGGGTTAATTCCCACCTTTTAAACACTGTCACGTCAGAAAATCCGTGTCATATCAGCAGCTAAAAAACAGTTTAAGTCATCACGTACCATGCACGTGACGAGCTTTCACCGGAAAACTGGTCGTCGACGAGAAAAAGGGTTTTGTTGGTAAGTTGAATTAATTAAAATGCCTTAAAGCAAGTTTAACTAATTAAAATACCTTCTTGATAAATGTGGTGGAATTAAAATACTAATATGGGTATTTAGCCTTTAATATTGTTATTATTATTAAATTTTGCAATTTTCACCTTGGATAAAAAATTAGTCTGCAATTAGCAACTACCAAAGGGTATGAAAGCTATAAAACTAATCAGTATTTAATGCTTCGCTGTTGAAAGCGGATGAGTTTTTCCTGTGCGTCATCCCCCACCATTAGCCCCTGTCGTTCCTGGGCTCGCCACTAAAATGCGCCCCCTCCTACCCCCAACGCGATGTTACGTCATCGATCCCAACACGTGGCACTGTACCAACCGCCCGATCGTTCCACGTCTTGGACCCCACCTTCTCCTTAAACGGCGGATCGTAATGAATGCAGCGCCCTAGGAGTGGTCCACGTGGCAGCCTCTCCGACCGTCGACGTCACTTTGTGGTGTGAGTGTAGGGTAAGTCTTGGGGGCTCAGTGGACCGCGCATTGAGCGCTTGCCCATGTCATCACGTCGCCTAACAATCGATAAAAATTATGATATTTTTGTAGATTAGTCCCTCAAACTAGGTACCTTCCATGTTAGTCCCCTAACTTGAGCATTGTATGAGCTGTAAGATTTGATCTTAGGCCAATTCTATTATTCTTATTTAAATTTACCCGTCCATTCTTCAAAATCATTTATATATACACCTAAAACACATAATCTTATTTATTTTTAAACTTAGATTACAAGTTAATTGGATCATTGGTCACTATATTTATATCCTAATTAGGCATTTAATTTGTACCTATGTTTTAATTAATTGGGTGATTGGTCATGTAATAAATACTAATTGGATTAGTTGTTACTTCTAACATTTTCTTTATCAATTTAAGTTGAATATTTTCATTCATTTTTAAGCAATACAACTTACTCAATATATTACGAGTTAATGTATCAAGAATAAAGTGTTAAATGAGATATAATTATCCAAAACAAGCTGCTAGATACTTTACAAGTTTTCTTTTCCCATAATTATTTTATGTCAAGTCACTGAAATCCATCATTTTAATTGATGGGAAGCATGGCAAGTGATTATATATAACAATCCAATTTGTATGTAATTATATGACCAGCTATCCTAGCAGTTAAAATATATGTATGATCATCTAGTTACATGATAAATACAATGATCAATGATCTAATTAACCATTTATTTCACACGTTAACAACTATTATAGAAATTTAATAAATATTATACCAGTTTAGATAGAATTATCACAGTTTATCACATATATAGTAGAGTAACATAGATTTTGCAATTAAAAATAAATCAATTTGAGTGTTGTGAATGTTTATCCGATCAGAAGTGTGTGAATTTAAAAGTAAAACAGGATAAAAGAGTGGGTTCAAAACCAAAAGGTCTGAAGGAATAATGTAAAAAACACCTGATAATGATATTTTATAAATAATGGTATAGAATTTTATAAACTATGTTTGGTTCAAAAAAAATTCTATAAAAAAGGAGAAAATGTGGTATTTTTATAAAAATCAATCTCTTTCCCAAATATGAGAAAATTACCTAGAAATCTGACATTTATATTAAAAATTAAGTACACCTCCCCATTTTTCCAACCCGCCCCCACCCCCCCCCCCCCCACCGCCATGGGGGGGGGGGGGGGGGGGGGGGGGGGGGGGGGGGGGGGG
>BQKN01001025.1:425928-466430 GCA_022839385.1 Asparagus kiusianus
CTCCTCATTCATTTCTCTCTATCTCTCTCCTCTCTTATAGAGTGCCCAAGGGCACTCTATAGAAAAACCGAAAAAAAGTTAGGAGATTATTTAGACTGGAGTCTTTCAGACATGGATCAAAAAGCAAGCTAATACATTAAAATAATAACAAAATGTCTAAAATACTTAGTAAATTTGCTCTCTATTTTCACAATCATTTGTCCAAAATAAATACCCATCCTGTAGGATCTGCGGAAGCACACATTAAACACTAGGAGGGGTGAATAGTATTTTTTTAAAAAAATTTATAAGATGAGTTATAAATTGCAAGAATAAATGACAACAATCATAGAAATTTGAACAATCACAAACACAAGAGATTTATACTGGTTCCACCACCCCGAGTGTACATCCAGTCCCCAAACAAATCGCACTTGAGGTTTTCACTATGATTTTAAACCAATTACAAAATTAAAACCAAACCTGACCAATTTGCAAGTCCCTGCAAATTGCAAACAATCTCTTAACCAAGATATCTTCTCCCACACCCGAGAGAAAGCTTCTTTGAAGAAAGTACACAAATTCTATAAGTCTTGAAGTGTTGGTGAAGTGCAGCAATGACTTAGGAACTTTTTAATCTCTGAATATTGCCTAAATAATTTGTTTGTATGATGAAGATCAATGGCTATTTCAGAAACTCTATTTATGGAAACTTAGACTAAAATTCTAAAAATAATAGAGTGAATTTGCACAAAAATTGAATCTTATGAGTATGAACATTGGTGGTAAATTCTGAACTTTAATACCTATATATAGCCTCTTAAATGACACAAATTTAAACTCAATTAACATCCAAAAATGGCTATAAAGCAATCACTAATTCAAATTCTGAAGAACTAAAAATTGTATCTATAGTCAACTACAAAGCTTAGTAGTCGACTACACTAAGTCTAAACAGACTCTGTGAAGTCATATAACTACTTAATTAGTAGTCGACTACTTTTGTTAATGGTCAACTACATTGTAATTTCACAGATTCTAGAATTCTGTCTAAGTCTTTAATAGTCGACTACAATGTGTATTAGTCGACTACACTATAAAATCACAGAATCTAAAACTCTGTCTAAGGCTTAATTAGTCGACTACTATTTGTATTAGTGGGCCATACTGTAAAACGACAGAATCTGATATTTTGACCAAGGCTTGAATAGTCGACTACTATTGTTATTGGTCGACTACTAAGGAGTAAATATGAGATATATGAAGTATTTTAAGACTCATTCTTTATCTATAAATTCTAATGGTTAACATAGGAGATTTCTATAGTTAATCACACACTAACATGTGTTAGTGTATTCTAATACTATGTGTGTGTATGTGTTGTGAGTGATCAAGGCATGTACATAAGATCTAAACAAAGAAAATATAAAAATTACATTTTGACATTTACGCATATTTTCTTCTTTGCTTCATATTGTCTTGAACTCATCCTGCACTTTGTTCACATATCTTGAGCATATTTGATGTTGATATCCACATTGATATGTTAGTGCACATATAATACACATAGTATATAAATTGTTATCATCAAAACTATATATTAGGGACAATATATCCAACATTCTCCCCCTTTTTGATGATGATAAACAATTTAATCATAAGTAAGTATATCACAAAAAAAATTTAAACATTTATGAACATTATATACTTACTCCCCCTGTATTCAAGCATATTAGAGTCCATAAATGCATATATATCGTAGAAACATATATTATATCTCCCCCTTTGTCATTAACAAAAAGAACTAAACATTAACTCTAAACATGCACGAATTTCATCTTCATGAGCTAAGACTTCACTCATCCAAATAGGTAGGCAAAAACTTGCTATAAAGACCAATAGTTCAATAACTTCCATCGTCACAATCTGTTGTTAAAAATATATAGCTCATGAACACAACATACTAATCATAAATCATTAAAAACCTTAGTAGCAACATGAAACACACTTAGTATGGAATTACAAGTTCAAATGTTCAAAAGCAAATTAGTACATAAGTGTTTCACAAACTAAGCAACTAACCATATAGTTTTTGATATAAATAGAAACTAGTACATAGTGATATGATGAAATGCATGCTTCTAAAATGAAGGGCCTGGAGGAGGTGGAGGTCCTTGGAAGAATGAATCAAACTTGATATCCAAGTCTTCCAACATCTTCTTTATGTCATACTGGTTTCTCAAAATGCATGAATTCTGAGCATAGATTGCTTGTTGACCAGTCTCAAGATCGAGAATGCACGTAGAAAGTGTGTTGTACTGTGCATCCGAGAAACAAGATTGGTTTGTTTGCATTTAAGGGGGTGTGTGGCTTGTAGAAGGTTGTGTTTGGGTTGATGATTGTGGAATATCTTGAGGGGTTTGTTCTTGGGGTTGATTTGGCTCATCTTGGGGATTATTTTCAGGAAGTTCAAAGCTTGTCAATTTCATCCTTGTAAGTGCATTGGAGTCAAAGAATTCAACCGAACAAACCACAAAATTCTCAGATTCAAGTTTAACATGAAACTTTTCAAAAAATTTTGTTAGAAATGTACCATAAGGAAGAAATCCTCTTGGTACAACCAAAAGATTATCATAATAAACTTTAGCTCAATTGACTTGGATATTTTTCATTATAGCATATAGGGCTTTAGCTAAATCTAGAGAAAGAAAATGAAAACTCTCGGTTTTTGGAAATATGTTATACACTAGGATTGGTGCAATAAAACAAGGAATTGGTCTAAGTTTGTTGGAATGATTCAAGTGTTTTCCTTGACCGGGGAGAAAGATGTGATTTGAAAGCAAGTCTTGATCTGTCATTTTAATACTACTAAGAGATACATATTTGTAAGGGATATTGAGTATTTTTCTAAGTGATTTAGGTGTTAATTCAATCTTAATCCCCTTGACAAGTGTAGATAATTTTTTAGTACCCCTAATTGTTTCAATACGAGCTATATTAATGTAAAAGAGTTGAACTAAGAATGGATAATATGGTTTTCTATTTTCTGATGAAAATAACTCAAGCAAACCAACATTCTCAAAGTATGAATTGAAGTTTTATGGTATGAAATCATCAAATTTTACGAAACGTCCCGAAAGAACTTCAAAAGATGAAATATTCTTAAATTCTTCAAGCTAATTGGGATTTTTCAAGTAGACAATGATTTTATCATCAATGTTGGAATGAGTTTGTTTAGCTTTCTTAGATCTAGACATGATAACTCAAAAGAACTTGAAAATATCAAGTTGAATGAACTTACCCAAAGAGTAGACTGCCTTAGAGATGGAACAATCGACTAATAGTGTAGTCAACTATAAGAACAAAAAACCTTAGAAAAACAAAGAACTTGGGAGAGATTTTGAAAAAAAACAAAGAGAGAGAGGATGCCCTAACCTTGAATTGGAGGTCCTGAAGAAGGGAGAGGGGCTGTCGGTTTTGGATGAGTGAGAGAGTGGGTAGTTGAGGAGTTAGAGTAGTTTTCTTAAGTAAGAAATCAAAGGTTAAGATTAAATCATGAAATCAAATGTGTGGTCAAGATTAGATCTAAAATGAATGTGATATAGGGCTAGGATTGATCAAGCTAAAAATGAATGGATGCATGAGATGCATCTAACTTAAGTTAAATGGGTATTGGGTATTGGGTTTGATAGGTAAAGATCCAAATGATGAAAACTATGTATATGTGAAAAAAAGTTGTGCATGTAGTCGACTATACAATGCCAATTAGTCGACTACACTGAAATCTGTAAACTCATTTTCACTTCAGATTAGTCGACTACTATCACTATTAGTCGACTAGACTGTAATCAACAGAATGGCTTATATCAAATGCAAGTGCATGTAGTCGACTACTAACCAAATTAGTCGACCATTAATGTTGTGTATGCATATGTTATGATTTTAAAAACTAGTTTAAATCTACCATTGAACAAATATCTAATTCCCTTCTTAAATTAACATAAATTTCTTCTTTTAATGGTTTTGTTAGAATATCTGCAATTTTTTTATCAGTTGATATAAATTCTAATAAAATGTCACCCTTAAGCATATGATCACATAAGAAATGATGTCTAATATAAATATATTTTGTACGTGAATGTTCAATGAGATTTTTAGATAAGTTAATAGCACTAGAATTATCATACATTATGAAGAATGTGGGACAAACTTATCATAGTCAGATAATGTTTGTTTTATCCATAGAACTTGAGCATATGCAACACTAGTAGTAATGTATTCTGCTTCAGTTGTTGATAATGATACTAAATTTTTCTTTTTGCTGAAACAAGATACAAGTGAATATCCCAAAAAATGACACGTACCACTTGTACTTTTCCTATCGGATTTGCATCCAGCAAAATCAGTATCATTATATGATATTAAATCGAATGTGCTATTCTTTGGATAAAATAAACCAAAATCTACAGTATCTTTAAGATATCTAAAAATTCTTTTTACTGCTTTAAGGTGTGACTCTTTAGGGTTAGATTGATATCTAGCACACAAACAAATACTAAACATAATATCGGGTCTACTAGCAATAAGGTAAAGAAATGATCCAATCATACCTTGATAAAGCTTTTGATCAACATTCATTCTCATCCTTGTCAAAAGATGTAGTATTACTCATTGGATTTCGTTTGCGTATAGTATTGTCCATCCCAAAGCGTTTGAGTAATTCTTTTGCATATTTGCTTTAGTTGATGAAAGTTCCTTCCTTCAATTATTTGATTTGAAGTCCAATGAAGAAGTTGAGTTCATCCATGTGACTCATTTCAAATTCATCATGCATAGTCTTAGCAAACTCTTGACAAAGATTATTGTTAGTAGAACCAAATATAATATCATCTACATATATTTGAATTAAAAATATATCTTTATTTATTTTCTTAATAAATAATATAGAATCAACCTTCAAATCTAGAAGAAAAAAGAAATTTCTTTAATCTATCATACCAAGCACGAGGTGCTTGTTTAAGACCATACAAAGATTTTTTAAGTTTGAAAACATGATTTGGAAAACTTTCATGCTCAAATCTGGGAGGTTGTTTCACAAAAACTTTTTTCTTTAATAAATCCATTCAAAAATACACTTTTAACATCTATTTAAAATAGTTTAAAATCCATAAAACATGCAAATGCAAGCAAAATTCTAATAGATTTCAAATGAGCAACTGGTGCATAGATTTCATCATAATCTATACCTTCTTAATGATTATAACATTATGCAACTAATTTGGCTTTGTTTCTAATAACTTGGCCAAATTTATCTAATTTATTTTGAAATATCCATTTAGTTTCTATAATGAATTTATCTTGAGGTCTAGACACAAGATCCCAAACGTTATTTTTTATAAATTGAGTGAGTTCCTCTTGCATAGCTATAATCCAAAAATTATCTTTACATGCTTCTTTAATATTTTTAAGTTCTATTGTAGAAACAAAAGCAACATGTGTAAATAAATTCAATTGAGATCTAGTTTGAACACCACGAGAAATATCACCAATGATTAATTCACATGGGTGATTTCTAACATCTACATAAGCTTTTGGTAAAACATGAGTATCATTAGAATCATCAACAATAGGAGATGGTTCGTTAACAAAATCATCATCTTCATGATTATTATCATTATTAATAGTATTTACATAAGATTCATCAAAAGAAACATGTAAGGATTCTTCTATTGTAGAAGTCTTTTTGTTAAAAATTCTATAAGCTTTACTACACATAGAATAACCAATAAAAATACCTTTATCAGATTTAGAATCAAACTTGTCTAAATTTTCTTTTATATTTAATATATAACATTTATATCCAAAAACTTTAAAATATGAAACTTTAGGAATACGATTGTATAATAATTTAAAACTTGTTTAGGTCTTAATAAAATTTTATTTTGAACATAACATGCAATGTTAATAGCTTCTGTCCAAAAATACTTAGAAAGTTTAGAATCACATAATATTGTTCTAGCACTTTCTTGTAAGGTTCTATTTTTTCTTTCAACAACTCTATTTTATTGTAGAGTGTAAGTAAAAGAAAATTCATGTAAAATACCATTTTTATTACAAAAATAAAAAATAATTTATTTTCAAACTCACCTTCATGATCACTTCTAATAGTAATAGTGGTAGTGAATTTTTGATTTTTAATCTTTTTACAAAATGCAAAAAATTCATCAAAAGCATCATTCTTATATTTTAAAAACATAACCCATGTAAATCTAGAGTAATCATCAATAATGATAAATGCATATCTACTTTCATTTAAAGATGTAATTCTAGAAGGACCAAATAAATCTATATGTAATAATTCTAGTGGTCTACTTATAGAAACAACATCTTTAGATTTAAAAGTTAATTTATGCATTTTTCCTCGTTGACATGCATCACAAAAATGATTTTTCATATTTATAATTTTAGGCAAACCATTTATCAAATTATGTTTAGAACTACAAGAAATTTTTTTTCATATTAACATGTCCACATCTTCTATGTCATAATAATAAATCATCAATTGATGAAACTAAGCAATGATCATTAGAATAAAAATTTATGGATTAAACATATATATCTTTCTTTCTAATTTCTTTAAACAAGATATTAGTTACATCATTATCATAAATAAGGCAAGAATTTGTAAAACCCTAAATTTTTTTGAATATTTTGTAATAAATAATAATAAATATGTTATATTATGATAAATAATATTTATTAATATTTAAGTATATTAGGAATTGATTTAAGATCAATTCAATGTATATATGTGAATATAGAAGTGATATCATGTACACGTGCACGGGCCTGAATCTGAGAAAAAACGACTAGTTAAAAGTATATGTACTTTATATACCAAAGAAGTTTGAATCTAAAAATATTTAAAAGACCAAAGTTGTAGTTCTCTTCAATAGATTTTCAGCAAATCTTATATCACCTCATTTTGAGATCGGACGTGAAAGTTATGACCAAAATACCGAAGGTTATTTTCCTAGTCAGACTAGGTTTTCTGGTTCGGGTCAAACAAGTTTGTTTTGGGTTTACCTTTATAAATACCTATATTTTTCATTAAAATTCCTATATTTTATCATATCTATGAATTTTGAGAGCTTTGTGAAGCACAATACCGACACGAGGGCGAGATCTTTGACGTGTGACAATGGAGTTCTGGTTGTTTTTGCTCGTGAATTGCTTGCTATTTATTTTAGTGGCTTAGAACGATGTTTGAGGAAAGATTATCTTCATCAAAACCCATCCCTATAGTTAAATAACTAGTTTAGATGTTTAATATGTGTTTTCATGTTTAAATCTTAACTTGTGATGTTAAAAATCATATTTTTTTATGTTGAAACTTAAACCAATGCTAGATTAGTAATCTTTTCTTACTATTTATTATAGTATCATAATCATGATTATTAGGGTTATTTATAACTTTATTTATATATGAGAAATTTAAAAGATGTACTAAATATATATTTTTTACAGAAAACTGTAGCAGTTGTATAATCTTTAACTGAGATTTTGAGATAGGACATAAACTCCAAATTTAACCAAACCAGTTCCAAATGAAATCTATATGTATATAGTTTCTAAAAAGAAAACTATTTTTAAAAAGAGTTTGTATAGACAAAGATATATTCTTTTTACTAACAACATGTCCTGTAAAAAAACTGCTACACAAGTATAATGTTTAACTAGAGATTTAGGATAACAAATGAACTATAAACTGAATTAAACTTATACCAATTGAAAGATATGTGAATCTAGTTTTCAAAACAGAAAATTATTTCTAAAAATAGTTTTCCTAGAGAAAGATATGCTCGTGTTACTAATAGAAGTCCCGACTATTTTTCTGCTCGTTTTGTGGAGCTGTGTTGTGCCATTTTGAGATGCGTTCGCGGAGTTTTGAGCCGCTTGATGTTACATGTTAGTCATGAATATGTTGTGTTATGTATTTGAGAATCCTAAGGGGATTATGATGAGTTTTGATTTGATCATATTTGAATTAGATGTCGTTCATATACATGTTGGATGTCGTGTATGAGTACAGCTCTGTACTATATGGGATAGTGCATCGACATACCAGATATACACAGTTATACATAAGGTGAATATCATTGATGAGCTCAGTTCAGTACTACATGAGGTAGTGCGTCGATATTCCACATGTACAGGCCATTGAGTTGAATTTTAGAAGGCTTGATCTAGTCGTCCGTCCCGCACTAGGGTGCGATGAGGCTCGTGGGCCATATTTCTAGGATGCCTATTTGGTAGTCCGTCCCACACTTATGTTACGCACTGACATCGTAATAAGACTAATGAGCCGTGCACATAGTTCAGGATATCTACAGGGTAGTCCGTTGCACTGAGACAATTACTTGATAGCCTAAGTGTAACAGATGTCGGTTATGAATACGATCTATCACTAAACTATATGACTGAGATACGTTGCTTTTGAAAGTATAAAAAATTATGTGTTGGTATTATAGTCTATCTCCATAGTGATAGTAGAAGATATTATAAATACGATGTGTTGATGTCTTATTTTTTTTACTGTTTTCTTTACTTCTTAGTTGGGATCAATGATTAGAGATTCACAACTTAAGACATATGGTATATACATGAGGGGTTCCTTGTTTGGATTATTTCGCTTGACGTATCAGTCTCGTGTTGTGGATTTCCCATTGTTGGTTTTATTAGATTGTCTTTTCTTAGTTCGGTATTAATATTTAGATATTTACAATTTGAGACTTATGGTATATACATGAAGGTTTCCTTGTTTGGATTATTTCACTCGACGTACTACATCTCGCGTTGTAGGTTTCTAAATGTTAATTCTACTTAGATGCGGCGAAAATGAATCTAAGTAGACTATGCTTAATAGATAGAGCCTTCACTCTATCTAGCAGCCCTTCCCCTGGGGACGGATGGAGATAATGTTACTATAGTGCTCTGACGCTCTTGCTATTGTTCTTGTTCTTTTAAATTATTTTTCAGGTAGTTCGGAATTTCGGAGAGCCGCAGGGTGACGGAGTTCTAGCATAGTCACCGTCGTGTATTTTTACTTATAGAGACTCCACTGTAGTTTTGAGTGTTATTCAGACATTAGAGTTTCATATTCATATTGTAAAGACAGTGTGCCTTAGTATGATTTTTAGTTGATTCATGTTGAGATGTTTTTATTATTCAGATATTAGATGTATTATAGTTAAGACATGATTCTTTTTATTTATGAGATATCTCTTCTATATCATGTCTATTACATTTATTCCCTTTATTTTACCTGTTTTGTACCTGCACTTCAATTTGGTTTCACTAGAGGATATTGTTGTGATTGGTAAAATGTGTTTATGCACAGTGTGGGTGCATAGCAGGTTTGATATCTTTGGTTTCACCTTAAACTGCAGCCTTGTGTGAACCCAGTGGCGTCACATAATCTTTTTCAAAAATAATTTTAAGATTTTTATCACAAAGTTGGCTAATGCTTAGAAGATTATATTTTAAACCATCTACTAACAAAACATTATCAATTAGTGGTTTGTTAATGTTACCTACTGTTCCAACACCAATTACTTGACCTTTGTTCTTATCTCCAAAAGTCACAGTTCCTCCCTTTTTGTATTGAATTGAAGATAACATTTGAGTATTTTATGTCATGTGTTTAGAACATCCACTATCTAGTATCAACTTTTCTTTTTGAGGTACCTAAAATATAGACATGTAAGTATTGGTACCCTTTTATATTGGGTCCATTGGATTAGCTTTTAGGAGTCCAAATCCACTTGGAATTTGGTTTCCCCTTGTTAACATAAATATAATTTGTGGAATTGCATACGTTTTTCTTCAAAATCTAAAATATAAATATTTCTTTCATACAAACTAGTATTTTTAGGCACCCAAATAAACATAGATAAAACATGAGTATTCCTTGATAAAGATGCATGGAATTTACTAACATTTTTAGTCAAAGAAGATGATGCATGATGTATTCTAGTAACATAATCATTCTTTTTATGAACATATCCTAAACCAAACTTTTGATTAGAAGACTTTTGAAAAGATAATAGATCAGTTAAGTCTTCTTTTCCTTTGTTGAACTTATTTACATTTAAAAAAACTCTTCATATTTGAGTTTAAGTGAAGCCATCTTTTTATCTAAATCTGAAATTCTTTTTTTTTCATAATATTACATTCATATTTTAGATAAACATTATTTTTAGTTAATAATTTATTTTTAGAAAATAACTTATTATTTAATTCCTTTAATTCTTCAACTTGTGAAGAGTTTGAAGAAACTAATTCTAATTTTAATCTTTTATTTTTATTTTTCAAAATATTATAATTAGCATTTAAATCCTTAAATTTGATAAAAAATTCATTAAAATCTTCTAATAATTCTTTATTTTCTAAGAATTTAATTACTTCATTTTCTTGTGCCACGAAGTACATATGTGTAGATTCTTCTTTTTCTTTTTCTTCGTCATCGGATGATAAATTATCGCTATCATCCCAAGTCATTGTCATAGCCTTCTTCTTCTTCTTCTTGAAGTTGTTGAAGTTGTTGGAATTGGTGGACTTTGACTTTGACTTAAGAAGAGGATAATCCTTCTTTATATGTCCTGGATTATTGCAATTAAAACACAAAGAAGAATCATTATTATTCTTAAATTTGTTTGGTTTATACTTACCTTTCTTTAGAAATCGTTTGAATTTCTTTGTGATCAATGCAATATCTTCATCATCTTCTTAAGAATCTTCGGTGTCGGAGGGTGCATTGAAGGCAAGTATTTTCTTGTTCTTTGGTTCGTCATCCTTCTTTCTATCTTCAAGTTGAACTTTATATGCCATAAGATTTCCGATAAGGTCCTTTATGGTGAGGGTTGAGAGATCGTTGGCCTCTTCAATTGCCGTAGTCTTCTTCTCCCATTCTGGAGTGAGTGTTCTTAGTATTTTCCTCACCATTTCAACTTGAGTATAAACTTCGTCAAGAGCAATTAAGGAGTTTGTAATATCTGTAAATCTTGTGAACATCTCTGTAATGGTCTCATTATCCTTCATCTTGAATAGTTCAAACCTGTGAACAGGAATAGAAATTTTTTATTATTTAACTTTGTTAGTTCCTTCATGTGTTACCTCAAGAGTATGCCAAATTTGATGTACTGATGTAGAGGTAAACACTCGATTGAATTCATTCTTGTCCAATGCACAAAACAGTGCATTCATTACCCTTGAGTCCAGATTCACATTTATTCTTTGAATAACTATCCATTCGGTGTATGGATTGGTTGACTTTATAAATTCAGTCTCTACAATGTTGCAAAGGTCGTAGCCAAGTGATTGAAGGTATATCTTCATCCGACATTTCTAGTAATTGTAATTTGTTCCATCAAACAGAGGTGGTCGCTGTGTGGAATGTCCCTCTTTGAATTATGATGTACTTGTTGTTGCCATCTTTCACCTTGCTCTGATGCCAAGTATAGGATCTGCAGAAGCACACACTAAACACTAAAGGGGGGGGGGGGGGGGGGTGAATAGTATTTCTTTTAAAAATTTACAAGATGAGTTATAAATTGTAAGAATAAATGACAACAATCACGGAAATTTGAACAATCACAAACACAAGAGATTTGTACTGGTTCCACCACCCCGGGTGTATATCTAGTTCCCAAGCAAATCCATCTTGAGATTTCCATTATAATTTTGAACCAATTACAAAATCAAAATCAAACCTAACTAATTTGCAAGCCCCTACAAATTGGAAACAATCTCTTAACCAAGAGATCTTCTCTTACACCCGAGGGAAATCTTCTTTGAAGAAAGTACACAAATTCCTATAAGTCTTGAAGTGTAGGTAAAGTGCAGTAGTGACTTATGAAATTTTAATCTTTGAATATTGCCTAAATAATTTGTTTGTATGATGAAGATCAATGGCTATTTCAGAAACTCTCTTTTATGAAAAGTTAGACTGAAATTCTGAAAACAAGAGAGTGAATTTGTACAAAAATTGAATCTTATGGGTATGAATATTGGTGGCAAATTCTGAACTTTAATACCTATTTATAGCCTCTGAAAAGACACAAATTTAAACTCAATTAACGTCCAAAACGACTATAAAATAGTCACTAATTCAAATTCTGAAAAACTAGAAAACTGTATCTGTAGTCGACTACAAGGCTTTGTAGTCGACTACACTGAGTCTAAACAGACTCTGTGAAGTCATATAACTACTTAGTAGTCGACAACTTTTATCAATGGTCGACAACACTATAATTTCATAGATTCTGGAATTCTGTCTAAGTCTTTAATAGTCGACTACAAAGTGTATTAGTCGACTACACTATAAAATCACAGAATCTAGAATTATGTCTAAGGCTTAATTAGTTGACTGCTATTTGTATTAGCCGACTATACTGCAAAACGACAGAATCTGGTATTTTAACCAAGGCTTGAGTAGTCGACCACTATTGTTATTGGTGTCGACTACTAAGGGGTGAATATGAGATATATGAAGTATTTTGAGACTCATTCTTTATCTATAAACTCTAATGGTTAATATAGGGATTTTTTATAGTTAACCACGCACTAAACATGTATTAGTGTGTTCTAATACTATGTGTGTGTATATGTTGTGAGTGATCAAGGCTTGTACATAAGATCTAAAAAAAGAAAATGTAAAAATTACATTTTGACATTTATGCATATCTTCTTCTTTGCTTCATGTTGCCTTAAACTCATCCTGCACTTTGTTCACATATCTTGAGCATATTTGATGTTGATATATGCATTGATATGTTAGTGCATATATAACACATATAGTATATAAATTGTTATCATCAAAACTATATATTGGGGACAATATATCCAGCACATGCGATATGAATTAAAACAAGTTTGAATATTTAAAACTTATAAAGCAACTTGAGTAATAGATGGGTAATAACAATTAAATAAAAGAAGTGTAGCCTCATAAGAAGATTGAAGCATATTATTCAAAGAACTTGAAACTGCCCATTCTCTCTCTGTTTCTTTCGAGCTTTACGGCTGTTCTTAGTTATGGATGGGCTTTTTTTTCTTCCTGGTGCTTCCCTTCCTGGGCTTTGGTTCTATTGAGACAACCAATCACTTTCTCTCTTCTTTGTATGCGTGCTCCTCAAGTAATTGCTATTATCATAAAATGTGTCTATAGAGGAAGAAGAACAAATTGTAGAAACAGATAATATAATCATCTATAATTGCTCTATATTTTACTGCTATATTTAACATTAAATATGTGAAATTCCACCTTCAGTCAGCATATAGTAGATATTTTCTAGCTTTGACATCATTTCATATACATAAGCGCTTTCATCTTCTAATCCTTTGCGTAGAACTAGTAATAAAAGCTTGAACATTCCTTACTTTTTCTAGTTTAATGTCATTAAATGCATGTTGCACAATTAAATTTAAAATACAACAAATACATCTAATATGAAGGGAAAAAACATCCTCTTGGCATGACAATAGCAAGAATGTTTGGATATGGCCTACATCAATATTATTAGTGTTTGCATTATTTAGTTTAGGAGGAAAAAAATTAAAAATTTCATATTTTCCAAGCTCTTCTATTAATGAATTTGCAAGATTTCCTCCCTGTATGTGAATCTTCAAATGCAATAAAAGATATCATTCTTTTTTGCATTTGCCAAGTATCATCAATTCAGTATACCGTGACATATAAATAACCAATGCTATGTTTAGACGTCCAAATATCTACAGTTAGAGAAAATCAACAATTTAGATTGCAAAATAAGAAGTCAATTTTATTTTTTTCTTCTTTATAATATTTTAAAATATCACTACCACAAGTTTGGGGAGAAATTTTTTGAAAATTGGGATAGAAAGCATCTTAATCATTTTTTCAAATTCATCATCTTCTATTGTACAAAAAGATAAATTTTTAAGTATAACATTCCTGATGATTCATTTCTTGCTCTAGTTGCATTGTCACAGAGTGGACTAAAACTACCTATGAAAGATGATTGTGAGGGAAAAGTTTGGTGAAATGTCGGGTTGGGATGATCCTTGTCCTTTACTATGGTCTTGCATACACCACTTGAGGTGGGTCGTCCTGAGCCTATGTTGAGCGTTCATTATCTTACTGCATATGGGACATTTTACCTTTTGATTGATAACAACTCTGACATTATTCTTGATTTTAAGCTTATCAAAAAAACTCTATGCTTACAATTGTCAGTTTTCAAAACGTCTACCCGCTGACTTAATTTCTTCTAGTTCCACCTTCATAGAAGGAGGACTGAATTTGAGAGTTGCATTTTTGGTATCGATATCATAATCAGAGGAGGAAACCATTGAAATTTTTTGAGAGAATTAGTGACTAAGAAGAGAGAATTAGAGAGCTAGATACTAAATAGTATTAATATGAGAGAATTAAAAAGAATTAGAAAGTTAAATGAGAGAAGAGGAATGAGTTTTGAATAAAAACCAAGTGATACCCCCATCTATTTATGGAGATAGCCCCATAAATAAATGACCAAAATACTCTCAAAAGTTGGTCATTTTTTTAATTGTTTTAGGGATATTTTGGTCAAAGTACCTTCAAGTAGCTATTTTGGACATTAGGGCTTCTACCAGGCACCAGGCAGCCTGGCCCGACTTAATTTTTTGGCTGTTGGGCCTTGCGGATATCGAGCCAGGGGTACCCAACCCAACCTAGTTTTTTTGTTATTGCCCTTGTAACCACCAATCTTAGTCAGGGCAGCCAGACTTGACCCTATTTTTTTGCTTATAGGAAGAGGGTATCGGGTTTGACTGACTAATTTGATTTCTACCCGATGTGCCCTAATCAAGACCTGGGCACTACCCGACCTGTCAGGCAAAAATCCAGTCTGACTGAGTTTTAATCGAAAAGGGTTTGGGCCTGGTTTGAATTAGATCGGGTCTGAGCCAGTGGGCTTTTTGGATAGCCCTATTTATAGGAGCGAATTAATTTTGTAGAGAAGTGTGCATGATTAGGGTACAAATATTACTAGAGTATTTAATAGTAGAACTTATAAATAACATTTTACTGACACCGGAACACAAATATGGTTACGGAACTAGAAATTTTATCTCAGAGAGGTTAAAAATTCAAGATAAATAAGTATATAGACAACAATTAGTTGGCTCTAGTATTTTAGGAATATTTTTAGGCATAAAAAATATTTGGGATTGTTGATGAATAAGGTCACATATTTAGTTGAATCCAGAAAAGGATCGGTTTTGTTCTGTATTGAAGAGGGACCACTTTTTTCCCTGACTTTATATCTAGTTCTTGAATTGGGGTTTTTTTAACAATCTGTACGTATAGAAACTCGTGAGAGGGCAGAAATTGATTCCCCCGTTGTACCTCCAAAGATCAAGTTAGCTGATGACTCGAGTGGGGTAAAAGAAGAACTGTGTGTTCTTGTAATTGTGCAGTGTGTGCGTTAGAGTATCAGATTTGTGAACCCCCTCAATGTTAGAATAGTACATGTAGGTTGTCTAAAAATCACTGCAGATAGCTAATCTCTACAAAACACAAATGATGGAGGTCACAATATGACGACTTTCATATCAATTAATGAGAGTTACAATTTAATGATTCTCACAACAACTGATGATGAAAGTTACAATCTGACAACTTTCACAACAACAAACGAGAGTTACAATCTGATGACTCTCACATTACAAAGAGCCAAAAGCTATAATTACAAGATGACAATCCTTGCAACACTCTAACAGAAGAGATTACAAGTTGTGATCTATTCAAAGCAACACGCGGAAGTCATCACCACATTCCAAGCTCAAAACACGGAGCTCGCCACCACGTTCCAAGCTCAAAACACGGAGTTCGCCACCGCGTTCTAAGCTCAAAATGCGGAGTTCACCACCGCGTTCCAAGTTTAAAATGCAGAGCTCGCCACCTAGTTCCAATCTAAAAACTTGGAGCTCGCCACCACGCTCCAAGCTTAAAATGCGGAGCTCACCACCGTGTTCTAAGCTCAAAACATGGAGTTCGACACCGCGTTCTAAGCTCAAAACGCGGAGTTTGCCATCGCGTTCCAAGTTCAAAACGCAGAGTTCGCCACCACGTTCCAAGTTCAAACACGGAGTTCACCACCATGTTTTTAGTTCTAAATGCGAAGGTCGTTTCCATAACACGAATCTCACGCTTGACTGATTCAAACATGTTTTAAATGGTTCTCAAATTGTTTTCCATGAACTCATTAAACTCTCTTTAAGGAGCGATTTAAGGAGTCAGTTATACCCCTTAAACCCCTATAAATAGCTAAAAATCAGCTAAAAAAGGAGGAAAAAAGGAAGAAAGAGGATCTTGAATTGGCTTTGGTTGGAGCTTTTGGAGCCTTGAAAGCTTGGCTTTTGAACCGTTCTAGGTTGAAGAACTGATCGACTTATTCTAGTAAAAAAAGGATCAGTTCCTTTTTTGAAATAAACTCTTTTACAGAGTTCTAAAACTCATTTAGAGTTCCAAACTTACCTCGCAAGTTCCTGAAAGACATCCAATCAAGAGGAATAGACCGGGTTCCATGAAGTGAAGCGTTCGGATCGTCAATGGGATACAATAATTAAACCCCCGTCGCCACTAAGAAGAACCTAGTTTTAAATAAAGGGAAGGATCTCCGTTAATTCCTTCTTTCTTTTGTAAATCGGAAAACCGATAAGAGAAAAATTATAATTTCTTTTTATAAGTCAGTTAAAGAGAGATTATTTTGTTATTTATTCTTTTCCTAAGTTCGTTAGGGAGATTAATACAAATTTTATTCTCAATTTTCTTACAATTTTTTTCGACAAATAAAAGATGATGACTTTGCTAGAGACTAGCTTTTTTATTAATGAAGAAGTGGTGACGCAATCTGATATCAACCTCGCTGGAACAACAGTTGAAACTCTTGTTGTAGAGTTCGATCAAGTCAAGTATGAGGAGTTACTCTCCTCCGGATCCCTTAGCCCTAAGGCTATACACAAGATCCGTAAAGTCTCCAAAGACACTAAAGCTCCAATTATGACCGACTCGCCAAAGGAGGATCTCTCCCTTAGGCTAGATTGCTTGGACAAGCCCTCCTCTGAGGGAGAAGATTCAACTTCAGCTAAATTTGTCAATCAAGTTGAAGATTTTACGCATGTGTCTAAACAACGGGTATCGGGTTACAAGAGGCCCATTGATACAACTAACTTGATCAGTACAGATAGTGATATCATTGCAAAAGCCTTAAATTAGGCTAAGAAGAACGTTGCTCGATGAAGGAGAATGTCTCTACAACGAGCACAACTTCGAGAAAGCACGATCCTCTAACCAATGCAAGCCCCACGTTTATGAGCCTCAACATGAGCTCAATGCTTCTATTTTAGAACACAAACCTCACGTTTATGTGTCCAAACACGGCCCTCAAGAAAGCCAGGCTAAACGTGACCCTCAATGGCGCGTTTCACAGACAAAACACGGACCTCGAGTCGGCATTGAATGCAAACCTGAGCTTCATGTTACTCAATCAAAACACGAACCTCACATTCAGAAGGGGGTTGCACATGACCCTAGCGTCCCCACTCTCAAATGTGACCCTCATGTTCAGTTGCTCAAATGCGACCCTCGCTTTTAGTTGCCTAAACATGACCCTCGTGTTCAGTTGTCCAAACAACAGATTTGGGCCTAAGTAATAAAGCCCAATACAGTACATGATGTATACCGTGGACCTTCGAGATGTTGCTCCGAACCATGCCAGGGGGTCATCTACTCCCCCAGACCCTCCAGCCAGGGGGACTCCACCCTTTGGATCCCCAGTTCATTGACCGAGTAGCGAGATCCCCGCACTAGGCTATTCGTAGCGCGACTGGACTGATGGGCGGACATAAAAAGTCTACGGATTCAAGGCATCTTAACAAAATCCATGTCCATCAAGAACTACTCCTGTCCAGCCAAAGACAGGGGGTTCCAAATCAAAACTCACGTTCAGTGAGTAACTTCCCTCGAGTCCCTGTAATGGATTTGAGAGAGTTCTTATCGAGAGGAAGACTGGTGCAACAAGTTGCTCATTCTTGTCAATATGAATGACTGATTTTCGTGGTGCTCTCAAGACGCAGATGTTGTGCATCTGCACCAAGATAGTAGGTGTTCGACCGAATGACAAACGTTGCCCTGCCAAACAAGCAATGATATTCTCACAAGAAAAGAACCTCAGAGGATGAATACCTGGGAGTTACCATCAATATGATTGGTAGAGAGAAGTCATCAATCCCTAGCTCTAATGAGTTAGAGATGAACTGGTCTCCTAGTGTCAAAGAGATCCTGAGTGAATTTGAAGGAATCTATCAAAATACTCAGACTCGAAAGGGATTCATACCTTCTGTCGATTATCGAAGGTTGAATAAAGGAATTGAGTCTGACGATGAACATTCAGCCATCACAGAGTCTCAGTCCTCAACTTCTTTTGTAGAACATAAGAGCTCCGCTTATATAGTAGAAAACCCTAAAGATCTCATGAAGAAACTTGATGAGTAGCAGGCCCTGCTCAAAGCACAGCAGGAGACCATTAATGAACTTCAGATCTTGATGGTCCAAATTATTGCGGATAAGGCCAAGTCTCAAAAGGTAGACTCGCTGCCTTAGAATGAATCCTCCCAAAGAGCAGGGTCATCTTCATCAAAGGGGAAAGAAAAAGTGAACAAGACTTCAGATTTAGAAGCTCACCACATAGAATCTTCCTCTGAAGATGGGAAAAAAGCCGAAAATAAGCAGAATCCTCAGTCGGCTAAGATGGAAGAACTTGAATCCCGCCTTAATGTAATTGCTAACAGAAGCGAGCTCCAAGAAGAGAGAATTGTGAGGCCTTATCCCATCAAATGGGATGCAACCCCTTATCCTCCGAAATTCAAAGTCCCGACTCTACAAGCTTTCGATGGCACGGGATCACTGAATCGACACATCTATTATTTTAAGTCACATACTGGAAATATAGTAGCAAATGATATCGTGCTGACTCAGTTATTCATTAGCACTCTTAAGGGGGTTGCCTTTGAATGGTTCATAAAACCGCCTACGGGATGTATCCAGAAGTGGGTGGAGCTAGAGAGACTCTTCCAGTCAAGATTCTTCGAAGATGACACAAAAGTCTTTGTCACTACACTTCTTTCCACTAAGCAGAAGAAGGGAGAGCCCATCAAAGCCTTTGTCGAGAAGTTCCAAAGCATGGCTCTTTGATGTCTGGCAAGTATGACACAGTTTACTCTGGTGAAAACCTATCGACGCAACTTGCAAACCCAACTCCTAGCCCAAATAGGAGTTGCAGAGTGCTGCTCCTGGTAACAACTAGTTTCTCAAGGTGAATAGGCTTAACTAGTTTCTCAAGGCGAACATGCTCAAGAAATAGTTATCAGGGTCGAAGTTGAAGGAGAAAGTAAGTAGAAACAACCTGCTCAATAGGTCTAAGCACAATCTTCCTGGTCAAAAGGGAAAAATACTATGACTACTGAAGTCAATCCTCGGTCATCACTTGCTAAGGGTAAAGCGTCGGGTCAACAAAGAGTACGCAAGCAATACTCATTCAAAGAGGAGCATGTGGTCTCTTTATTCATGTTACTCCAGAAGAGTGGCAAGCTGAAACTCCCTGAAGTTAAAAAGCATGAAGAAGTGGAGAAGGTAGATGATCTAAATTACTGCCTTTACCATATGATATTAGGACATTCAACAAAGAGATGCTACATCTAAAGATATCCTACAGACTTTGATTGACGTCGAAGTGCTCAAGCTGAGGCCGGAATAGAAGACCGTATCTATCAACATGATATCGGTCCAATTCAAAAATTTCTCACCCGTTGCAGCTCCATAGAGAGTTGTCTCTATCCCTAGGAGAGAACTACACCTGAAAAATACTAACCTGCATGGTCAAAAAGATAAAGGATTGGTACCACTTACTACTTCGAAAGAAAAGATAATGTGGGTCCATCCCGATCTACTTGACAACCAGCAGTGGACAATTGTGTCAGAGAAAACTAGGGGAAATAATGCCTAATCTTGGTATTTGCCTAGATGCTCATGAAGAGACCATCTTCATTGAAGTCTCATCTCGCAAAATGGGTCATACTGTTATCGAAGCACAAGATGCAATCTATGTCTCAAAAGGCTGTTAAAGGACAAGCCTTGGCAGATTTCTTAGTTGACCATTCAGCACCAGATTCTCCTAAGACGGAGTGGGTGTTGGTTACTTGGAATTTACTTGATTAAGAGTAACGAATTTTCTAAGATGTCTTGTTCAACAAAACACCTCTGTTAACTGCAAAAATAATCCCCAATGGAGTTAATCCCAAATAGGAAGGACCATTCGTAGTAGAGTCAGTCTAATCGAGTGGAGCTTGTTGTTTTATTAATCAAAAAGGTGATGGGCTCATGATGTCAATTAACAGCAAATTTCTTAAGAAATATTACCCATGAAAATCATGAAGCTCCATTCTTCCCCTGCTAAGTCTTAGTCAATACTAGGGGTTGATTATTTGTTATTTCTCGAACAGAATAACAAATTCTCAAAATTATCAAGTTAACAATACACCTCTGATAGTATAAGCACTTTAGCATACATCACCACCAAAATCAACTTATTAATCCTCTTTAATAGGATGATAAGTTCATAAAGTTGCTTAAATCGCAACGTAATCCTGTCAAGTTAACAATACACCTCTAGCAGTCAAAATCTCTACATGTCCCCACAGAGTTCTAGTTCAGCTTGTCTCATTCTTAATATAGCAAACCTTTAGAGCCAAATCAACTTATCAATCCTCTTCAATAGGATGATAAGTCCACAAAGTTGCTCAAATCACAACACAACCCCGTTAAGTTAACAATACACCTCTGACAACCAAATTAATTTATCAATCCTCTTCAATAGGATAATAACTTTACAAAGTTGCTCAAATCGCAGTACAACCTCATTAAGTTAACAATACATCTTTGGCAACTAAATCAACTTATCGACTCTCTTCAATAGAGTGATAAGGCCTCAAAATCTTGTTCAAATAACAAGTATATAATTTCACCAAGTTAATACCACACCTCTGACAAAATCAACTTATCGATTCTCTTTAATAGAGTGATAAGTCCTCAAAATCTTATTCAAATCATAAGTACACAATTTCATCAAGTTAATACCACACCTCTGACAAAATCAACTTATCAACTCTCGTTAATAGAGTGATAAATTCTCAAAATGTTGTTCAAATCACAAGTGCATAATTTTTTGTCAAGTTAATACCACACCTCTGACAAAATCAACTTATCGACTCTCTTTAATAGAGTGATAGGTCCTTAAAATCTTGTTCAAATCACAAGTATATAATTTCATCAAGTTAATACCACACCTCTGATAAAATCAACTTATCGACTCTCTTCAATACAGTGATGGTCTTCAAGAATCTTGTTCAAATCACAAGTACAAAATATCATCAAGTTAACATTATACCTCTAATGATAAAATTAACTGTTTGCATCGGGAACAATTTTTATTGCAGTTTCCATTACAAATGTTTTAATAGAAATAGAAGAGTGAGCCTTACACACGTAAAACTTCTCTTTACAATAAAAATAAAATTGGTGCTCCCTATAAACACACGCAGAAACTCCTGCGTAGTAGCCTCTGCTTACGTGTGATCTTTGTCTGTGTCGAGGATGTGTCATCCGTGGACCATCAATACAACGATCCAAGTTGGATGTGAATAAGGTTTTACATTGATGTTTTGACGTGGAAATAAGAACAGAAATAAATATCTTAGCAAAGTAGATAAGTACTCTTCTCAAAATCAAATCTAAGTTTGAAATTGAGGAAACACCGAAGGGCTCTTGAAATTGCTTGAAAATGGTGAAGAACTCTTTATTTTATGCTCAAAGTTCACAAAAAGCTCGTCTCTGCTTTCTGCTCAATGCTTCATACCCTACGTACCTCGTGCACAAGTGTGCCAAGGTATATTTATAGCCTTTGAAAGTCATAACCGTTGAAAGAGAGTTGAAACAAATGGTGATCTTCATCCCTTTTGGGCGAGACAGGGTTTACTATCTCGGCCAAAGGGGTGGTTCCGACCCTTTTTGTAACTACTACTCACTCTCTTAAATTACATTAATTGTCATGTTTTTTGAGGGTAGTGGGTGTCTCTCATGGATATAACTACCCATTAACGTTAATGCACGTTTCTCAGCAGTTATGAAGCCAAGTAGACCCTACAAAATGTCACAAAACCGCCAGAAGACATGGGCTACTATTTCACTATTTGCGAGATAGTTTACACCGTCTCGACATCCGAGACTGTAAACACTATCTCGGATGCATGATCCAGTGTATGCTGTCTCATCAATTGTGAGACAGCTCCAAGTCCCATCGATTTGCCGTTTTGCGTGCTCCTTTACTTTCTTTTGCATCAGATGATCTCCCTTGACTTAGATGATGACGTTCTTCGTTTTCTCTTCGTCTTGAGCTGTGTTTGGAACCTATAGGCAATTTTTTACACCTACATCAACTTATCGATCCTTTTTAATAGGAAAATAAGTCCACAAATATCTGTTATATTAACACCACACCTCTAACAGTTAAACCCCCATGAATTTGTTCTTTTCAACAAAATGACATGTGTTCATTGTCAAAGCACGAGGTTATTCCCGCGTTCCAAATTCAACATGTGTTCATTGTCAAAGCACGAGGTTATTCCCGCGTTCCAAATTCAAAATGTGAGGGTCATTCTCGCGTTCCAAATTCAAAACGAGAGGGTCATCCATGCGCATTTCAAAATTCCAAACACGATGGTCATCCCCGCGTTCTAAATTCCAAGCATGAGGGTCATCCCCGCGTTCCAATATCAAAACACGGAGGTCACCTTTGTGTTTTAAAAGCAATACACAATGCTCACTTCTGTGTTTCACAAGACAAACACGAGGCTCACCTCCGTGTTTCAGAAGTAGAAGCATGATTCTCACCCTTGCACGGATCTTGAGTAGCAAATCCCTTCAACCAAGTTCATGATACCTTCGAAACGGATGCAGTGAACAAGTCTTCCATGATGAGGAATCAACAACTCCAAGATCAAAATCAAGATCCAAAGTATTTTTAAAATTCGTTCTAATCAACCGAAAACTTTTAAAAACTTTGGAGGGGATTCTGTAGGCTGTCTAAAAATCACTACAAATAGCTAGTCCCTACAAAATACAAATGATGGAGATCACAATCTGACGACTTTCATATCAATCAATGAGGGTTACAATTTGGCAATTCTCACAATAATTGATGATGAAAGTTACAATCTGACAACTTTCACAATAACAAACAAGAGTTACAAATTAACGACTCTTACATCTCAAAGAGCTAAAGGCCAGGATTACAAGATGATAATCCTTGCAACACTCTAAGAGGAGGGATTATAAGTTAATGATCTCTTCAAAGCAACACGCGAAAGTCATCACCGCGTTCTAAGCTCAAAACACAGAGCTCGCCACCGCGTTCCAAGCTCAAAATACGGAGTTCGACATCGTGTTCTAAGCTCAAAATGCGGAGCTCGCCACCGAGTTCTAAGCTCAAAATGCGGAGCTCGCCATCGTGTTCCAAGCTCAAAACGCGAAGCTCATCACCACATTCTAAGCTCAAAACACGAAGTTCGCTATCGCGTTCCAAGTTCAAAACGCGGAGTTCGTCACCGTGTTCCAAGTTCAAAACACGAAGTTCGTCACCGTGTTTTCAATTCTAAATGCGAAGGTCGTTTCCAGAATGTGAATATCATGTTTGACTGATTCAAACACTTTTTAAATGGTTCCAAACTCGTTTTTCCACGAATTAAGGGCATTAAACCTTCATTTGGGAGTGATTTAAAGAGTTAGTTACACCCCTTAAATCCCTATAAATACCTAAAAATCAGCTAAAAAAAGGAGGAAAGAAGAAAGAAAGGGGATCTTGAATTAGCTTTGGTTGTATCTTTTGGAGCCTTGAAAGCTTGGCTTTTGAACCGTTCTTAGTTGAAGAACTGATCAGCTTATTCTAGTTAAAAAGGATCGGTACCTTTTCTAAAATTATCTCTTTTACAGAGTTCTAAAATTCGTTTAGAGTTTTTAAACTTATTTAGAGTTCCAAACTTACCTCGCAAGTTACTCGAAGACATCCAGTCAAGAGGAATAGACCATGTTCCACGATGTGAAGTGCTCGGATCGTCAACAGGATACAGGAATCAAACTCTCATCGCCACCAAAAAGAACCCAGTTTTAAACAAAGGGGATGATCTTTGAAGATTCCTTCTCTCTTTTGTAAATCAGGAAACCGATAAGAAAAAATTATAATTTCTTTTTCTAAGTCAGCTAGAGAGAGATAACTTTAAGAGATTGTATTCATTCTTTTTTTAAGTCAGTTAGGAAGATTAATACAAATTTTATTCTTAATTTTCTCACAAATTTTTTTGATAAATAGTACATGTATTTATACTCAGTGCATAAGGGGTAGCTTAGTCATTTTGACCGAGCACAGAAGGACGGTGGCGAAGTGCGGACTGGAAATTGAGTCAACTACTGCTTTATAGGTGTCGGCTGGTGACTAGAGGGAGGATCTCCTTAGCATTAAATGAGAAGTGAGAGGGAGTATGGCGGTGGCCCACGTGGTCCGATGAGTTATGAAGACTCTCGGGGCTAGAGGCATGAGCTCCTAACATGCATTAAATGCAATGTGGACATGTTGCCAGTGTGGATAGCTTCGCCGAGAAGTATCGCCTTTCGAGTCGGTCTTGTGAGGTGTTGGACGAGTGGTCGAGTGGACCATTGGCGAGTCGTTCTTTACAAGAGGGTTGACTAACTCCGCCTTTCTTGTCGTCATGAGGGAATGTCGACTCGACGAGTTGACTGAGTCAGATTCTCTATGGGACTTAGGCCACCTAGCTGCTTGGGGCAAGGCTTATAGAAATACATCTATTTGCTTGCCAATACACTGTATTTCAGCGAGTGGGAACACCATAACAAGGATATTTGTGGCTCACTTGTTAACAATATAAAGGATCGAAAAACTTTTGTTATAAAAAATAATTATGGAAACTAACATGCTTCTATATAAAAAAAAGATCATCAGATGGACATGTATATGAATTAATTTAGGCTTAATTGTACTTAAATACCCTATAGTTTCTCCTACTTTGCACTTATATACCCTGCTTTGTACTTATATATCCTCACTTATTTTTTTGCAGCATTTATATACCCTAAAGTTTTTAAAACTTTCACTTATATACCCTCACTTGTTTTAGCAGCGCTTATATAGCCTAAAGTTTTTCAAACGTACACTTAAATACACTAAAACTTTAAAAACACGCACCTAAATACCCTAAAGTTTTTGAACCTTGCACTTAAATATCCTCATTCAAGTTTACTTAACTGAGGTCAAGCGTATTTTAGTGCAAGTTTTAAAAATGACAGGCTATTTAAGTGCATGTTTTTAAAACGTTTGGATATATAAGTGCTGCCAAAACAAGTTAGCTTATATAAGTGCAAGTTGTAGAAACTTTAGGATATGTAAGTGCTACCAAGAACAAGTGAGGATGTATAACCGCAAAGTAGGGGAAACTATATAGTATTTAAGTGCAATTAAGCTACTAATTATGAAGAATTATCTTGCTTATTACTATACGTATGTGTCGGTATGTGTCCCTCGGCAAGGGTGCAAAAATTCGGCTATTCCTTGAAAAACTATCCACTAACTTGCTTCCCAGCTTGAAAGCATTGAACTAGTGTTTTTTTATCATCTCCCAATGGTATAAAGAAATGACTCAATATGCTTATTGGTCAATTTTGCATACGTAATCAAATTAGCTTCTAAGTATGAAGTCCGTCTCATCAAGTAATGGAATTTGACATGATTGTGTGGGGGCAGTGGTTAAGAGATAAGTACTTTGTTAGTATATAATTTATGTATTAATTTATGTTATCTCAAGGGCTTGCTTGCCCCTCAATCCCATCAAATGACATAAGAGAAGACCCTACCTTTTGTACCAAACTTGGTTAATATTCTTTTAGTGATCGAGGAAAAGGTTAATATTTGGACGCATTTACATAATTGATGTTAAGATTTTCACGGAAGGATGCAAGATTTTTTTTCCTTTTGATAGTGATCATGATATGATCATTTGATCACGCTGATAAAGACACTACTGATTCCCAAAACTCGAATAAAATGCAGGTGAAATTTAATACTTACAACATGTAAATAATTATGTGGCCTGGATATTTGTAGATAATAGTTGAGATGCACGTGGTTGAATATGATATGCACGTGATTGAATATGATGATTATTTAAATTAACAAAAATTGCATAAAAATAAAAAAGAAAGTAAATTTTTTTGTGGGATTGATCATCAACTCAATAATATTTTTCTCAAATAAAATAATGTTATTGTTTCCTTTAACTCAGACTGTGGCCATGTGATCTACTATTTATGAGTTATAAACACATTGATCTAGTACAACATCTCTATTTATTAGTATCTTGAAGTCTTCAAAAAATAGATGATCATTCAATTCGCAAAGTAAATTTATATATGAATTTACTTGCAATATGTCCATTAAACTTTTAGTTATAGTTTAGCTCATATTCACATTAACTTTTAGTTGTGAATTCACTCATATTTATATTATCTAATATTCTCATTTAACTTTATAACTCATTCTCTTATCATAGAAGTAAATTGAAAGTATAAAGAATTATTTTCTTACGATATTAGAGCAGGGAGATTATGATATATTTCTCCATGTGCTCTAAATATAAAAATTTCTTTTTCCTTTGATGCAAGATCTCTATCAAATCTTGTCCCAAATAATGTGAATAAAAAATACTATTATAACTCACTTGCCTAGGGGAATAGTATTGTATAAGACATATAACTTATCTGAAATATCGACATCTGCTAAATGAATTTTGGTCTTGTGAGAGCAAAATATTAGAGGCTCGTATTCAAACTTTTTGAGTCTATAAAAGATACAAGAATTTAGAGTGCATAGCTTATATATCATAAAGAACATACTTGTTCACAAAGAATTTTTTTAATAATGATATTATTACAATGATATTACTATTTAGTATTAAATTAATTTTATTATATAAGATTATATGACCTTTTTAATAAATTATCAAATATATATATATGGAAACCTTGATGCTTATAGCTAATAGTTAAGCTCCACAAAATATGTTAACTTTACATTATAGTTTGTTATTAATAGTATTGATGGCAATACCATTACCTTTCCTCTTTATCTTATTATTCACGTTTTTTGATGTAAGTTCTCTTTTACTAATCACTCAATTGGTTATATTTAATTTTAATAATATCAGATGTTAGAATATTTTTTGAGTTTAAAAAATATTAACATAATTTTTTTGAAGAATATATACACATAGTAGCAATAGTATATACTTCAGTTCAATTCAAATATTAGTTTAAAGTCATTTAGAGTGAGGTCCTTTCTACGCTAGAATGGTGATATAGTGATTACACAATCCAAAAGTTAAAGAAAAAATTTATACAAAGAAAAAGTCATTTAATATGTCAAATTATCAGCTAATTTATAAAATATACATGAGCAATTCAAATAGCTATAGAAAGTAAGGTATACGTATTCATGGAAAAGGTATACGTATTCATGGAAATTCCATAGTGAGTGACCAACTACAATCATCCTAATTTAAGTATAAATAATTACTATTTTAATTACTAATTTGATATGCGTAACTATGGAATAAATTTTAAGCAAAAATAGGAATTGATATTGTATTGTCCTCTAGTAAATAAATAAATGTTAGTAGAGATATGCTTTATATTAAATTTAGAAGTAATAATTTAAATTATTAACTGCTAAATATTAGTTCATGTGAGAAATAAAGTAATCTATGGTCTATATACCAATATAGTCAATCAATCAGACGTATTAAAATTATATGTTAGATTCACATTAAATATAATTTATAAAAAATAGTATATTAAAGTTAAAATCATTTTAACCATTATATAGATTGTCTAAATTTTTTTACATATATAAGCTATACTACCTAGGAATAGTAATGTGAATACTTAACTATGGCGTAATACATCTTAAGAACGACTTACTCGTTAATATCATCATTAATTGATGTATCTATGTATTACGTTGAATACATAATAAAAATTTGGAAAATTACAAAAAAAACACCCTCAAAAGTTTTAAAATTTATAAAACAACACCCTAAAAATTGTAATTTACAAATGCAAAAAAACTTTTAAACATTACATTAGAATCAAGGAATTACAAAAAATCATTATATTTTTTTAAACTTTATAGGGGTAATTTGCAATGTACTAAACTTTAAAGTTTTTTTTATAAATTTTAAATTTAATAGATTTTTAATTAGTTACATTCTTTTCAAAAAAGTTAAAGGTAATATTGACCGTGAAATTTTTTTCCTAAACTTATACTTTTAAAGGGAGTATGACATTTTTTTTAGAAATTTTTAATTTTCTGGGGGTTGTTAATAATTATGTATATTCATTTTAGTATCTATAAGTTAGAAATTCTAATGGTGTTTTTTTGTAAATTATGAATTTTAGGGGTTTTTTGCAATTTTTTAAACTTATAGGGTTTTTTCTATAGATTATAAATTGTTTATAGACTATTTATAATTCGTATATTTTTAATTTGCTAATGGGTTAGAAATTCTCAGGGTATTTTTTATAAATTTTGAATTTTAAGTGTTCTTTTGTAATTTTTGAAACTTTAGATGTTTTTTCTATAATTTACAAATTTTGTAGGGGGTATTTGTAGTTCTCTACGAACTGAAATAAGTAAAGAATTTGAATTATAACAAACATATCTCCTTTATCCAATAACATATTAAGTCTCATTATGAATATGATAAAACATTTAATTATTAATTAAAGAAGATAAGATAATTAGAATAGATAACAATTTAATATTTAAAAAAAGTTAAGGGTAATGTTGACCATGAAAAGATTTTTCCAAACTCGTACTTTTAAATAGATTAGGTTTTATACACGCACAATGCACGTGGTTAAATACCATGAGTAAGTATTTTTGGCTTATTTTCTAACTAAAGTTTATCCCAAAGTTTTAGTTTAATAGTTTGTGCTCACTTTTATCTCTAAAATTTAATATTGTGATTATTTATTTTCTTTGATGTTCATTTAAATGGTCACATCCAATATAAATTTTTATGTTGATATTTGAATTGACAGAAAATAAATATAATTTAAAGCTAATTGAAAATTTCATATTATTTTGATTAATATGAAACCAAACTTTACTTGAGAAAGTACAGTGTTATAAATATGGAAAATATTGAAATAGTGTTATACAAGAAAAGTGAATATTTAAAACCAATAAGGCAAAATGATTGATTAAAAGTATTCTAAAATGATACAAAATAGAATATAAAGTTTATTTTCCTAATCATTGAAAGACTTCATAAAAAATTATAAATTAAAGATTAATGCTAACTCTCGGATATTTTTATATGATAAAAGTATCCACATAAGAATATAAAAGTACTAAAAATTCATAAAACTTCATTCTAAAGATTTCTAATTTCACTCAAAATAATTAAACTATTCTATAAAATATTCAAAAATATTATCTTTTTTTTCCTTTTGTTTTATTCTTTTATTGAGCTAAGATCAATCATTCTTCACCTTTATCTTTTTTCTGAGCAATTCTAGAGTAGCGTCTTCATCATCTACATCGATTGTGACACTAGGCTGGAGTTGTATTTTTTGTGCTGCTATCTTTCCTAGGCTCATTAATCTTTTATCCTCTCGTTTAACTTCACAAAGAAGTTAAATGTATTTTTGATGTTCGACACAAACTTTTTGAAATACATACTTTGATTTTATTCTATTTCAATAAGAATAAGTGTTAATTTTATATATATATGAAATTTTTTGTATTCCTAATTTATTATTTAAATAAGATTAGGAGCTACCTTTTTTTTCTACAATGAATTTTTTTGACGTGCATCTAATAAAAGTTTCTGCTATGTCAATAATATTATCTTTACTCTATCCCTGTCATTTTCGACAAAGATCTAAACTAAATACCGACATTTTTTATTGCTAATTTGGCTTAAATTATAATATTAATATTTAGTTTCTTTAGTGTTTGAAGAACAAAAAAAAGAAATGTATGGATACATACTAATTTTTTTATATCTTCTATGGAGAATTCTTCTTTGATTGAGATAAAATTTTTAAATTATTCTTCAATATAACTAGGTCGCTGCTTCTTTAATAGATATGCCTTATGTTAATGGTAATTCAAATGATTCATGTATGTTTTTTAATTTTAGAATTATTTCTGTCACTTTCCCATTTGTAATAGAAATAGCTTGATTCTTTTGAAGAATGTCTTTGAGCATTCTGATAATTTCTCTATATATAATTCTTTGAATTCTTTTACAGTGTAAATATCATTAACATTAGAGATTAATATTTTTATATTATAATCAATTAATGATAATCTATTATATTATAATCTTTTACTATTTTTATGGATTTAAATATCTATCAATTAATGTTACTAATGTATTTTTGCTACTCTAACTTGTTAATAAAATTATATGCAGTTATTTTAATTTATATAGTGATGATAATTTTTAAGTTATAATATATTTAAATTTTTTATTCCTTAACCAGATGTTTTTAATCAATTCTTACTACTTTTGTTTATCAATATCAACTTAGACTACTTTTAGATACTGAAAAGGGATAGTAAATCCTAAATTAGAAATTTTAAAATATATATATATATATATATATATATATATATATATATATATATATAGTTAGGATATACACCAATAATAACACCTCAAACGGAGACATAATACACAAAATAAAAGAACAAAAATCAATCACAGTACTCACAGATATACGTGGTTCACTCCTTCGGAGCTACTCCACTGTGTAACGACGACGCCAATTTCTTTTATATACCAAAAGAATAGATCAAAGAGAACACCATCTCTTGATCAGATATACTCTAAGAACTCTCACAATCTCTCTCTGTGTTTTCTCTCTTACTCTTCTATGAGAGGAGTTGTTTCTGGGATGAGTTTTTATTAAGAGTTTAGGGGCCTATTTATAGTATTTAGGAAACATTATGCATAAATAAAATATTATTAGTGGGACCCGCTACTAATAATAAAATATTTTTAGGACACGGTGGGACCCGCCACCTTTTTTCATTTTCTCAAAAAAAAACGGCCACCAAAAGAGAGAGAGGGGGGAGGGTCAAACATTGCGACTGGATTGGCTGGGGTGGTTAACAATCTCCCACTTGAAGATTTGATTAAATATCGATCATATCTTCACACCACTCTTGGTTACATCATCCGGATGTCATGTATCTTTGGCATCTTGCACGGCCCTCAACATTTTTAACGGAGGTCATATGAGGCTACACACATCGGCTTGGTCAGTATATCGGCTGGATTGTACCTTGTATCAATCTTCACAAGCTTGAACTCGTTCCTGCTTTGCCATCTCCATATGACATGGTGCTTCACGTCAACATGCTTGGTCCGAGCATGGAATGCGTCATTCTCTGATAAGTGAATGGCACTTTGACTGTCACAGTGGATGAAGTATTTCTCAAAGCTTACTCCAAGCTTGAGAAGAAAATCCTACAACCATATCAACTCATTTGCTACTTCTGCTGTAGATATGTACTCGGCTTCGGTTGTTGACAAAGCCACATTATCCTATAGCTTAGATCTCCAACTTATCGCTCCACCACCGAAGATGAAGATGTAGCCGCTCGTGCTCTTTCTTGAGTCTATGTCCCCTACATAGTCTGTATCACAAAAGCCCTCTAGCTGCAATTTGTCCTACCATACTCAAGACAACGGTCGGACGAGCTTCTCAAGTAGCTTAGAAGCCACTTGACCGTACCCCAGTGTTGTTTCCCTAGATTGCTCATGAAGCGGCTCACAACTCTCACTCCTTGTGCAATATCTGGCCTCGTGTACACCATCGCATACATCAAACTCCCGACGGCAGATGCATATTATATGTTGGCCATGAACTCATGCTCTTTAGCAGTCTCTAGTGCTTGGGTGTTCGATAGCTTGAAATGGCTTGCAAACGACGATCCCACTAGTTTAGCTTTCTCCATGCTAAACTTTTCAAGAATCTTCTCAATGTAGGCCTTCTGAGACAACCTCAACCTCTATGCTAATCAGTCTCTGATGATCCTCATCCCCAGAATCTGGTTTGTTGAAGCCAAATCCTTTATCTGGAAGCACTCGGAGAGAAGCCTCTTGAGTTCTTCAATGAGGGCCAAGTCATGCCCTACAATCAACATGTCATCAACATAGTATCACATAAGATTCGTCATATCTCTTGATGAAGCAGTAGTGATTTGTGTCATATTTGAAAAAACTGTTCTCCTCCATAAAGTTCTCAAACTTCATGTACCACTATCGCGGAGCTTGCTTCAGGCCATACAAGCTCTTGCGCAGGCGACACACGAGGCCCTCCCTGTCTTATTCCTTGAAGCCCACTAGTTAATGCATATAGATCTCTTTCCCCAAATCTCCATAAAGGAATGTCGTTTTCACATCCATCTTCTCTAGATGGAGATCTCGAACTATCACAATACTCAGTACAGTCCAGATCGTGGTCAACTTAACGACGGGAGCAAAAACGTCAGAATAGTCTATCCTTACTTTCTACACATAGCCCTTCACTACAAGCCTCGCCTTATAACGTCTCTGTGACGCCACTGGGTTCACACAAGGCTGTAGTCCGAGATAAAATCAAGAATGTCAAACTTGTCATGCACCATACTGTGCAAAAACATGTTTCACCATCGTAACTACTATCTCTCTAGTAGAGTCAACAACAGGTATAGGTACAAAAGCAAGTAAAAGATAATACAAGATATATATGATAAAATAATAGAGATAAAAAATGATATTTCATCATCCAACATACAAAAATATAAAGTGAATCTCTAAAATAACTAGTCTGGAGATCTCAACAAGTCTCAAATACAGAATATCTGATAAAAAGAAATAAGGTACATAGCCTTTACAACTTCTAAAACATAACTCTCAAATGTCTAAACAAAATGTCTATAGTGGAGCTCCATAAATAAAATAAAACTACAAATAAAAGATGGACGCTAATAAGTATCGCCATCAACTTACGACTCTCCGTGCACCTGGCTTGTTACCTGAAATAGGAGGGGACAACAAGCGCCAAAGCGCTAGCGAGCAACATCACAACCAACCCCAATGGAGAGGGATCGTTACATATATATTTAATACATATATACATGAAATTATTGATCCTAACAATAAGAGGATTTTAGTATTTAGGAAATTACAACACGAGCATAGGTACGTTGAGTGAAATAATCAAAAAAAGGAAACCCTCATGTATATACCTTGTATCTTAAATTATAAATCCCTAAATACCAAACCCAAGATCTAATATAGAAATAATAATATAAAGTAGACTAACCTATCTCAGAACTCAAATACCATGTCATGTCAAAACCCACATAAGTGTTATGTCCAGCCTATGTAAGTGTAAGTGTCATACTTAATGTTTAAATAGGTGTCCAACACATGGACTAAGACTAGGTGTAGTGGATGCCCAACACATGAACTGCATATATAAATTGTCCAACATATGGACTGAACGATGAATGTCCAACACATGGACTGAATATAATGAATGTCCAACACATGGACTGCACATAATAATTGCCCAACACATGGACTGAATAAAATATGTAGAATATCGATGAGATATATGAAAAGGATGTATATATACTAATTTCACACGTGTCTCGGTGTGCAAATCTAAACTCATGTCCGCAAGCCATCTCACATATAAAGATACATAATAAACAATAATTTCTAATGCCAAATATTCGAGGCGACTCCTCATTCACATTAAAGCACACAACAAAAGTAAACATGCACAAACTGTACCGACGGTCAACCGAAACAGGCAGAAACCCTTCATAGGTTTTTGCCTGCTTCGAAACAAATCTAGAAATGATATCATTATTTTCCAAGCATAATATTACTGATATCAATATATATGAAACAACATGAAATGAAATATTAGCATGTAAATATATCGTCGAAACCCTAAACATTTATATACACATGTTTAAATGTTTTAAAAGCAAAAACTTGTGATTTAATTCATGATTAATAAATTTCAGATCTAAAATTTATCAAGGTTACTGTTATAATTAATTAGAAAATTATGATAATGTATTCTCACTTTATAAGTTATAAAGATCTATCTTTTATACACTAAAAATACGTTTTAGGCTCGAAAAATCCGAATAAAATTTAATAAAATGTGAAAAATAAAAGTGTGTAGAGTTAGGCGAGATGTTACTCACCTCACATGCTGAAAACTCCTACCACGTGAAATAGAACCAATCCCCTTCACTGCACTGCACAAAACCCGCTGAAAAATCATCCTAAATCCCTCAAAATCACCAAAGAAAAGAACTAGGGTTTGAGAGAGGGGAAAAGGGGCTGCTAGGGTTTGGAACACAGGAGAAAAGAGGTGTTTTCATGTTTAAATATGTGTATATATGACAGCAAACCCGAAAAACTACAGCTCAAAACCCGAAACCTGAAACTGGAAAACCCAGTCTGACTATAAACATACTCTTCGGTATTTTGACTATAACTTTCGTATCTGACCTCGGAATGTAGTGATTAAAGATTTTTTAGAAACCTACTTAAGATATCCACAACTTTGGTCTTTTAAGTTTTTTTATATTCATAATGTATAAGTGTGTAAAATATAAAATCTCTCCATTGGTCATAAATTTCTAGATTTATACATCGAGCATGATTTGTACATTTGCTCTTATATATATACATATATAAATTAAATTTATCTCAAACCAATTCTAGCATACTCAAACATCATAATATGTTATTTATAAATATATAATATATTTATTATTATTTATCACAAAATATTTAAATTTTTGGGGTTTTACATTCTTCCCCCCTTAAAAGAATTTCGTCCTCGAAATTCAGAAATCATACTTAACTGAAAGATAGTATTAGAAAGCATGTCGAGGGTGAAATCCAACCTATACATACACCTCTCATAATATTAAACTCTTGATAAGCATATAGAGATATTTATACTTAACAATCCAGAATGACTATTTTCCCACTCAACCCTTAATCAAATGGAACTAGTACGTCGGGCGAAAAATCCAAACAAGGAACCCCCTATATATATACCATATGTTCCAAAAGATTAAGAATTAAGCGGAAATATCCTCATTCTAGCGTTAAATCTAAATATAACCATACAAATAATCACACATATAAATCAATCCACTTCCTCAATAGGTGCAGGTAGTCGTGCTGTATAACATCTTCGCGCTCCCGAGAATCATCCTCGATGTCTACACTTAACCATCTAAAATATAAATACCTCCACTTAACACCCTAACTAAATAGAACAAGTACATCGAAAGAAAAATCCAAACAAGGAACCCCTCATATATATACCATGTGTTCCGAGTATTTAGGAGTTAAGTGTTAATACCCTCATTTTAGTGTTAAGTATAAACAACACCATACATGTAATCCATAAGTCATATATAAGTCATACAAAAATTTAATTTACATGTTCAAACATGTGTGGGTAGTCGCGACGCATGTCCTCTTCGCGTTCCCAAGAAATCTCCTCAATGCCTCTTCGGTTCCACTGAACTTTCACCAAAGGAATTACCTTGTTTCTAAGTCTCTTGTCCTCTCTGGTAAGTATACCAACTGAAATCTCAATAGTAGTCAAATCATCCCGAATCTCAATCTCTGGTGCAACCAACACTCGCTGTTGCTCCTCATCATGTAAGTGCTTCTTGAGCATTGAAACATGGAATACATTATGTATACTAGACATCGATGCTGGAAGAACTAGTATGTATGACACGGCTCCAATGCGCTCCAAAATCTGGAAAGGTCCAATATACCTCGGTGCAAGCTTTCCTCACCTTCCGAATCATTGAACGCTTTTCATGGGCGATACCTTCAGCATAACTGAATCTCCAACCTAAAACTCCAAAGGTCTTTGTCTCTTATCTGCATAGCTCTTTTGCCGACTCTGAGCAGCTAGAATCCGCTCTCTGATCAATTCTACCATTTTAGTGGTCTGCCTCATAAGCTCTGACCTAAGCATCAAGCTATCCTTTGGTTCTGCCTAATATATCAGTGATCTACAAGGTCTCCCGTACAATGCTTTGTACGGGGCCATACCGATTATCGATTGATAACTATTGTTATAAGCGAACTCTATCAGTGGAATATGATCCTCCCAGCCGCCCTGAAAGTTAATGACACAAGCCCGTAACATGTCTTCCAACACCTGATTTACTCTCTCCGTCTGACCATCTGTCTGTGGGTGGAATACACTACTATATGACAGTCTGCTACCAAAAGAATCCTAGAAACTCCTCCAAAAGTGTGAAGTGAACATTGAACCTTAATCCGATACAATCATATCTGAAACTCCATGAAGTTGAACTATCTCCCAAACAAATATCCTCGCATATGTCTCAGCTGTGTATGTAGTCTTCACTGGAACAAAATGTGCTGACTTCGTCAACCGGTCCACTATCACCCAAACAGAATTATTCCCCTTCCTCGATTTCGGCAACCCTACAATGAAGTCTATAGAAATATTCGCCCACTTCCACTCTGGGATGGGTAAAGATTGAAGTGTTCCTGCCAGCCTCTGATGTTCTGTCTTTACCTGCTGACAGGTAAAACACTTAGCCACATACTCTGCAATCTCTCTACGCATACCACTCTACCAGAAGTGTCTCTTCAGGTCCTTGTACATCTTAGTGGTCCATGGATGTACTGTGTACCGAGTACAATGTGCTTCATCAAATAACTCCCTCTTTAGCTTGGTACTGGATGACATAACTAGCCTACCCTTCATCCGTAGATCTCCATCTACTCCAATGGTCCAATCAGCTTTAGACCCTTTGGTAATCACCTCCTTTCGGATTTGAATCCAAGAGTCTTCTAACTGAGCTTTGACAACTCTGATACTCCAAGATGGCTGCACTGACACAGCTCCCAAAAATACACTGGTTTCATAAATCTAGGGTCTAACATCAAACTGGCTAAGAGTAAGAAAATCTCGATACAATGAGCATATCAAAGCCGAAACCCGATGTCGACGCTTCCTGCTTAAAGCATCTGCTACAACGTTCGCCTTCCCCGGATGATACTGAATCGCGAACTCGTAATCCTTGATAAACTCAATCCACCTTCTTTGCTTCTGGTTGAGCTCCTTCTGAAAGAAAAGATACTTCAGACTCTGATGGTCTGTGAACAACTCAAACTGCACTCCATACAAGTAGTGCCTCCATGACTTCAATGCAAATACCACTGCTGCTAACTCCAAGTCATGAATAGGATAGTTTTGTTCATGTACCCTCAACTGTCATGACATATATGCTACCACCCTCTGAGTCTGCATCAAGACGCCTCCTACACCTGCCAATGATGCATCTGTGTAGACCACAAATATCCTGTCGCTACTCGGAATAGTCAAAATTGGCATTGTAGTTAACTTAGTCTTTAAGGTATTAAAGGCCTTCTGGCACTCCACGCTCTAAATAAACTGTATACCCTTCTTTGTAAGGCGTGTAAACGGCGTCAAAATCTTCGAGAAGTCCTAGATGAACTTTCTGTAATAGCCGGCTAAACCCAAAAAGCTACGAATCTCTGTCATATTCTTCAGCGGTTCCCAATCAAGAACTGTTGTAATCCTAGCTGGATCTACTGCTATGCCCTCTCTACTGATGATGTGGCTGAGAAATCTGACTTCTAAAAGCCAAAATTCGCACTTGCTGAACTTGGCATATAACTGATGCTCTCGTAGGGTCTGCAAAGCTAACCGTAGATGATGTTTATGATTTGCCTCCAATCTCGAATAAATGAGGATGTCGTTAAAAATAATCACAAACTGGTCCAAGAAGGGACGAAGAACCCGGTTCATTAAATCTATGAATACCGCGGGTGCATTGGTTAACCCAAATGGCATGACCATGAACTCAAAAGATCCATATCGAGTCAGAAAAGCGGTCTTGGGAATATCCATCTCCCGAACCCGCAACTGATGATAATCAGAACGAAGATCAATCTTCGAGAAATACTACGCTCCCTACAACTAGTCGAACAAGTCCTCAATCCTAGGTGATGCGTATCTATTCAGGATAGTGACCTTGTTCAACACTCTATAATCAATACACAAACACATACTTCCGTCCTTCTTCTTCACGAAGAGAATCGGCGCTCCTCATGGAGACTGACTCTGACAAATAAAACCCTGAGCTAATAACTCGTCCAACTGGGTCTGAAGCTCCCTCTTCTCAGCTAGTGCAATGCGATAGGGTGTATGGATATCGGGGTTATGCTCGGCTGCAACTCAATATAAAACTTAACCTCTCTCACAGGAGGTAACTCAGGTATGTCCTGAACGACATCCTGAAACTCTAAGATAACTCTAGTCTCTAATAAATCAATATTCTGATCTCGTCGCATCACCTCCTTGATGTACACTAGAAACGACTCCGCAAAACGGTTGCCCTGAGAGGTGGCTACAATCATCTCGGACCCATCGGACGCTCGCAAATTGACTGTCTTCGCAAAGCAGTCAATACTAACGTGGTAGGAAGATAACTAATCCATACTAAGGATAACATTAAACTCGGACATATGCAACACTATCAAATCGACAATGAACTCCGACTCGTCTAAACTGATGGTACACCTCCTACAAACGCTCTCCAGAAGTGATACCTCACCTAAAGGGGTGGAAACTGATAAAGGGGTGTCTAGAGGATGAGCTATGAGCGGGAGTCTAGACATAAAAACATACGAAATGAAGGAATGCGAAGCTCTCGAATCGAAGAGAATACGGGCAAGAAAGGAATTCACAAGGAACGTACCCTCCACTACGGCTCTGCTAGCTCCATGATTACGTGGAACTACTGCATACACTCTGCCTGTGGCTAAAGACTTCTCTACTACTGGTGCTAGAGAATACGGGACTATCTACCCCTGAGAAACCTCATGAACTACGCGAACTTATCCTCAATCTTCTGACCTGCTGGCGGTACCTCAAGCCTCATCTGCTAGCCCTGACCTCTGTCCTGAAGTCATTGCTGCTACTGATTCAGACCCTTTCCCTGCTGAACTCCTGTTGGTGCTCTGCGGCACTCCGATGCCTTATGTCCGACCTTGCGACAGTTATAGCAAACCCCCTAAAACTTGCACTGCTGATGCGCTCTCTGATCTTGCTGGGGTTCCTTCTTATGAGGGCCCTGATGCTACTGTTAAGGTCCAGAAAAAGGTCTCTTGTTCTTACCCTTATCCCCGGTCTATCCTGTTTTAGCTTTCCCTTCCTTGTCTTTCTGAAACATGACTGTCTCAATTTCCTGTGAAGTGGTGGCCTCAGCTACCTATCGTACCGAATAAAACTTCCTCGAGACGAGGTATCGACGAAGATTAGGGTGAAGCCCTGCTAGAAACATCTGAGCCTGACACTCTCCTATCTGCCACATACCCGTGAAGTGCAGTAACTCCATAAACCTGCACTCAAAGTCAGCTACTGTCATGTCCCCCTGAGTCAATCGGGACAACTCAAGCTCCTTTCCAGTCCGTGCTGCAGAAGAAATATACTACCCATTAAAGAAATATACAAAATCCTCCCATGTGAGGGTCATCCTATGCTCTGGAGTAAACTGGAGTCGATACCATCTCCTGGCGTCTCCCTTCAGACTGTAAGATGCCAGTCTCTAATTCTGAAATGAGTCCACATTAAGTATGTCAAGTATATTACTCATATCCTCCTTCCACTTATGGGCTACAAGAGGGTCTGATGACCCCTGGAACTCCGATGCCCTCATCTTCTGGTACCTTTCTATCATACGGAGCCAAGCCTCCTGTTCTGTGGCTCTATCCGGGACTGCTGGTGGAATAGCTGTAGGTGTGATCTTTGAGGATCTCTCTCTGATATGAACGACTGGTATCCCCTACGGCTGAGCTACCGATGGTGGTGGTGGCGTGATATGATTCGCCACAAGCTCCTTAATTGCTATCATCTTATCTATAAGGGGAACCATGATATCTATTAGGTACTGGGGTACCTGCTACGGCTCAGTTGGTGCCTGCTGTGGCTCGGGTTGAGCTTGCTGTGGCTCAGGTGGAGCCTGCTGTGACTCTGCCTGTCCAGCTCTTCGAGTACGAGGTCTACCACGCCCTGCCATGTCTGATAATAAGAAATAAGAGTTCATGAGTCAAAATGGACATATATATATATATATATATATATATATATATACACACACACACACACACACACACACACACACACACACACACACACA
>BQKN01001025.1:472319-484624 GCA_022839385.1 Asparagus kiusianus
TATATACCTTATTGAAAGAATACAAAACAATTATACTTTTCTTTACCAAGTTTTAAAATTTTAGCCATTTTTTATGGTTTTGAACTTTGAGAGTGTGATTTATAATTTTTAAATTTTTGTGATTGTTTTTAAAAAACTTACTTTTAAGTTTGGTAGTTGTAACTTCTATATTTCATGCGCCAGTGATAATTTTTAAATGTCAGGATATTTCTTACAACTCTTTTAAAATTTTGAGGGTGCTTTTTATAATTATTAAAACTATATATTAGTTTTTGAAAAATTCAAACTTCAACGGTCTACCAATAGTTTCTAGATTTGATACGCACTGGTTATAATTTTAAAATTTTAGAGATTTTTGTGATTTTCAAATTTTGAAGGAGTTTTTTTTTACAATTTTTGTAACTTCGAGGTTAATTTTAGAAAATTTGAAATTTTTAGGTGCCTAAGGCTAATCTCTTGAATTCATCTTTTGTTGTTTGTAAATTTTAAAATTTTAGAATTTTAGGGTGGTTTTTTATAATTTAAAATTTTAATCGTGTTTCCATAATTTTTGAGACATTAAGGGTGCTAATTAAAAATTTTAAATCCTTTAGAGACTGCTATTAATTTCTTGATTTCATGTTTGTTGTTTTAAGTTTTGAAATTTTAGAAAATTTTAGGTGCATCATGGTAATCCCTTGAATTTATCTATATTGTTTGCAATTTTTGAAATTTTAGAATTTTAGGTTGTTTGTTTGTAGTTTGAACTTTGGAGGGCATTTCTACAATTTTTGTGACATTGAGTTGTTAACTGCAAATTTTAAAATCTTTGAAATCTGCTGTTAATTTCTTGATTTTATATTTTTTGTTTTAAGTTTTGAGATGTCAGGATGGTTTTTATAATTTTAAACTTTTCAGGGTAGTTTGTGCAATTTTAAAACTTTTTTTATTAGCATGTTAGTTATGTATAATTTTTTTATCTTAAAAAACTGATACCATAAAGAAATTTTATATATTTTATTAATATTATTTTTTAAATTGTTAAGCTATAGATAGTTCATGTAGGATTAGGATAGTATATAATTATGATTAGGATAGATTAAGATATAAATATAAAATTCAAAATAGTGAAGGGTAATATTGACAATAGAAAGATTTTCGCGAACTCGTGCTTTTAAAGGGAGTATGGTTAGTTAAGATGAACGTGCAATGCACGTGGTTGAATGTCATGATTATTTAAATTGATAAAAATAGAATAAAAATAAAAAATGAACTTTTTGCGGGATTGATCATCAACTAAAAAATCTCTCTTTCAAATAAAATATTATCATTACTTCCTTCAACCAAGATTGTCGCCACGTGATCTATTATTTGTGAGTTATAAATACATTAATCTAGCACAACATCTTTATTTATTACTACTAGTTTTTACATGTGCAATGCATGTGGTTTAATATCAAAATAATTTATTTTTTATTTTATTAATATAAATAAGTCAGATTCTTTTTAATTATTATATTTGCTATAATTTTTATTTAAACATTATAAAAATTTGATGTGATGAAGTTTTGTGCTAAACTGTGATTAATATAATTAATTGTGATATCATAATTGATTTCCGTAGAAAAAGATATCAGTTGACATAATAATATCTTCAAGCAGAATAGTAAAAGAAAATAAGTTAAATTGATACTACACATCATATTCTAAACTCTACTAATCCCAAGCTATAGTATGGAGTCAATGATGAATAACAATACCATTATCAACTAGAGTTCTAAAAAAATAATTCTAAAAAAATAATATTTTTTATTTCATTAAAAATAGAATTACACTGCATTTTTAACATTATATGCTCATATTTTATAATAAACAATCTCAAAAGCAAACATAAAAACAAAAGAAGTACGATAAACATGATATATATATATTTTTGTTTTTATATATATATATATATATATGCCTACATTATTTGATAGACTTAAAATAATAAAAAGACAAAACTAAAGATTAATGGTAACTACAATATAATTTTATGCGATAAAAGTAATCACATAAGCATACAAAAATACTAAAAATATTGCATGAAAATTAATTCTAAAAATTCCTAATTTTACTCAAAAATTAAGTTATAGTATAAAATGTTCAAAAAATATTATCATTTATTCTTTTTATTTCATATTTTAATTGATCTGAGATTAATCTTTCTCCGTCTTTATCTTTTTATTGGGCATCTAGAGTAGTGTCTTCATCATCTTCATCAATTGTGATATCATATTGGAGTTGAATTTCTTAAAATTAATCTCTTTAAATAATAAAGTCCAACATCAAAATTAACCTATTTGTCTTCTGCTCCCCCCTCAAAAACTATAACCCTAATCCATGAAATAGATTTGTACATAATGAAGAACAAAAGACAATGTCAAAAGACGAAAAAGAAAAAAGAAGGAATTGAATAAGAATCGCTAGGTTTGTACATGATAAAGAGCAAAAGACAAGATAAGAGTTTAGAAATATATTAGGATATACTTGGATCAATTAAATTATATTATTACTCATAATTGATATGCATAAGAGACAAAATGTGTTGACAATCTTAAACTATAAAACATACTGTATGGATCCTCTGACATAATTTTTTTAATGCAAACAACTCTTAAGATTTATTTTGAAAATATTTTGGTTTTATGGAAGAGTTTGGGTGTAAAGAATAAATATTAAATTATCTAATCCGATTAAAGTATGATCATATAAGTTAACCCCATACATGAAATTTATTTTAACCAAAACCTATATATAACTAAGTGTGAGATTCTCTTTGACTTTTATACAAATAGTATCTATCTAAATAATAATAGTATAATTAAACTTCATGATCTAAAAAAAATCAAATATATAATATAATTAATTACTTTAAAATAATCCAATCTAATCTAATAATAAGAAAATAGATGAAGGTACTGTGGAAATTGTTGCAATTTTATAATTCATAATTCTTAAACAATCTAATCTATTCTAATAAGAAGAAAATTATAAAGACACATACTTGTTGAAGGAGATAAAAGTACTATAAAAATTATTTGTAATTTCTTGATTTGCAAAAAAGGTCAAATATACAATAAAATTAATTACTTTAAAATAATCTAATCTGATCTAATAACAAAGGCACATGCCTGTAGAAGGAGATAAAAGTACTATAGAAATTATTGTAATTTCTTAGCTTATATATATTGGTATATGATGTTGCATGTGAGAGGATAACAATTTTAAATAGAATTCTACTTAAATAATAATAGTATAATTAAATTTTGAAACTAACTATGCAGTTCTTTGAACTACTTCAATTTTAGTCGGTGAGAGATAGTCACTTTGTGTGTAATTATTAATCATATAGCTTGTGAATAGTTATTTGCAGATTAGCATTATTAATCATGAGCATGTGAATAATTATTTACAGTTTGATCATTGATCACATATAAGAGCGAGGGGGTAAATTTGACATTTAATAAATCGTCTAATTAACCTAAGCGTATTGTGAACTACTTGAATTTTAGTCAGTGAGATATTGCCACGTTGTGTGTAATTATTAAGCATATAGAATATGAATAACTATTCTCATTTTGGCATTATTAATCATGTAACACATGAATAGTTGTTTACAGTTTGATCATTGATCACATATAAGAGTGAGGGGGTAAATTTGGTATTTAATAAATCGTCTAATGTACTTAAGCTGCTCTTGCATTCAGGTTTACATTTCAATTTAAACTATATCCTCATCTTCATACTATATATTTCCAATAAGAATTCACTAATTTATCAACTTACTCTTACTTAATGGAATAGTATTTAAATTCTAAAGGCATTTTTGTTAACTAAAAGATTTTTTCGAACTCGTGCTTTTAAAAGGAGTATGCTATTGAAGTCTTCAAAAGATGGGTGATCATCATTCAATTTGCAAAGGAATTTTACATATGAATTTACTTGCAATATGTCCATTAAACTTTTAGTTGTGGTTTGATTCATATTTACATTAACTTTTAGTTGTGGTTTCACTCATATTTTGTAATGATCATGAATTTTTGATATTGGTTTAAATAAATTTTCCTTGTATTTAAATATAAAATTTTATTCTTCCTAAAGAGTAGTTATATTCTTCCCGATTTTCTAAAATTTTCTATGATTTAAAAATCTAGATTATATTTATTTTAATGATTTTGCTGTTATAAATTAAATTGTTACAGTGTGACGCCCCTGGGTTCACACAAGGCTGCAGTCCGAGGTGAAACCAAGAATGTCAAACCTGCCATGCACCACACCGTGCAATAACATGTTTCACCATCACAATTATTATCTCTCTAGTGGAATCAACAACAGGTGTGGGTACAAAGCAAGTAAAAGGTGAATCGACAAATACTGAATAAAATGATAGAACATAACATGTCTCATCAACGAAATAAACTGAAGTACATAGTCAAAGCCTGAACTGAATAAACCGGAGTTTCCTTAACAAATCTCAAAATACAATAAGTCTGAGCAAAGGAAATAAGGCACACACAGCCTTTACAACTTCTAGAATAAATTCTCAAATGTCTAACATCACTACAGTGGAGCCCAAGGAAAAATAATACACAGCTAAAATATAAAGCTGGACACTAAAGTGATCCGCTATCAACCTGCGATACTCCGTGCTCCTGGCTCGTGACCTGAAAGGGGGAGGGACAACGAGCGTCAAAGCGCTAGCGAGTAACATCACAACCAAACCCCAAGGGAAAAGGGCTCGTTGTATATGAAAATATAGTTAATGTATAACAGTATAAAATCATTATTCTAATAGCAAATGGGTTTTTGGTACTTAGGAAATTACAACACGAGCATAGGTACGTCGAGCGAAATAATCCAAACAAGGAAACCCTCATGTATATACCTTGTATCTCAAATTGTAAATCCCTAAGTACTAAACCCGAGATCTAATACAATAAACAATGAAGGAAACGAATACAAACCCATTTCTACTGATAAGTGAAATCATGACGAGGCTACCACTAGTGTCATGTCAAAAACACCTGAATGATATGTCCGAAAACGATTAAGTGTCCAGAACATAGACTGAATATAGCCGTTGTCCAACGTGTGGACCGGATGTGACCGTTGTCCGACACTTGGACCGAATGTGACCGTTGTCAAACGCTTGGACCGGATGTGACCGTTGTCCAACGCTTGGACCGGGGTGACAATGCATATCCAACACGAGAATTAAATAACAATACATGTCCAACACGAGGACTAAGCAGAGTGAACGTCCAACATAAGGACTTAATAGCAACGCATGTCCCACTCGAGGACTGTGAAATTGTGTAACGGCCGCTGTGATATATATATAATAGTCTGCTTATATAAATCCGTACTCATATCAGTGTGCAAGTCCCCACTTTATACCCTCAGGTCATCTATCATACATGGATATATGGTGGGACTATTTACCATGGTCAGATAAACCAAACAAAACTCCGAATAGGAGTAAAAACAGTCTAATACAGCAAACCTGGAAATCTACAACAGAGTGTCGTCGGTCGACCGATACGGTCGACCGATACGGTCGACCGAACACTGATACAACCCTTGACGGTCGCCCGCCATACTCATCGGTCGACCGAAATATCATCGCGGTCGACCGAAATATCATCACGGTCGACCGATATGGTGTCGCGGTCGACCGATATGGTGTCGCGGTCGACCGAAATGTTTCTGCGGTCAACCGAAACACCAACTCGAGCTCTGCGGTCGACCGTGTCGGTCGACCGTCGAGCGGACAGAACCCAGACTTGGGTTTTCTGTCAGCTGAACCTGGAAATCAAAAATTTTGGCATTCTACGATAACATTTGCTCAAATGATTTAAGCATCATACTGAAGAATAGCAACCCAAATCAAAGTTTAAATCTACCTTTTTAATATTCGGAAATTATGATAAACAACCCAAAACGTCTTAATGGTAGTAAAACTAGATTAAACTCTTATTTAAGAAATCCCAGATCTAGATCTTCGTTAGACAAAACGTTGGTGGATTTTTATGAACTGAAGACTTGATTCTTGCAATCCCTATTGTAAAGAACTCATTTTTTACGAAAATACTTCTTGGCTCATCAAAAATCTCATGAAAAATCCCAATAAAACAGTAAAGAAAAGGGGTGGGGGAAAAGGGCGAGATGATACTCGCCTTGGATGCTGGGGAGAACCCTAAATCCCGCTGAAGAAGAAAGATCCCAAGAGCTGCTCCCAGATTCCCAAAATCCAGCGCCAAAAACCCAGCTAGGGTTTCAGGAAGAAGAAGAAGAAGAAGAAAGAGGAGGAGGCTAGGGTTACGTATTGGGGGTTCAGCCTTGTCTCCTGTGGGTTGAGTTGGTTTAAATACCAACTCCCCAACCCGACCCGAAACCCGTAAACCCAAAACTAACACCCGAAACCCAAAACCTGAAATAAAACTCTCTGATCGCTGATCGGTCGACCGCGCCGGTCGACCGCGCCGGTCGACCGATCAGCACAAAAATGCCTGCTGATGGCATTTGACTTGCTGATCGCCGACTCACTCGATATCTCTCACTTGTAAATATCTGCTGGGTTCCCAAACACTGATAAAACCATTCATCAGATATACACATGCATATATTTATGATTATTCATCATACGGGAATTATTTACTTATCAAAAATTCACACATATATATATATATATATTATAGAAATTTCTTTCGGGGTTTTACATACAGTAAAATCTTTTAAATTAATATTTGAATATTAATTATTATTATTTTTGTTGTTGTTATTGATTATCTTATATTGATTTTTAGCCTACCATATTCCTTGTATTCCTCCCTAATTTTCCACTATTTCTCCTTAATCCCCTGTATTTTTCTTAATTTTTCTTGTATTTTTCCTTAAACTCTAATTCCCTCCTATATAATATCTTATTCTTCTCTCTCCCCTATTATTATTCTCTCTCTTCCTCTCCTCTCTTTTCATACCTTTATCAGATCTGCTCCTCACCCACCTCCAGCCACGAGCTCACCCCGCCTACGCTTACATCCGTCCTGAGCCAACTCCTCCAGATCCGCACCGACCAGCCACCACCCGCCATCGTCACCCCCTCAACCAACCGCCGCTCAACCGCCCCCTCTTCCTCCCTCAACCATCGCCCTCTCCTCCTCTACCCGTCAACCAAACCGTCGTCGCCCTGAGCTCGAACCCACCCAACCGCCCAGACCCGCCTCCTGCTCCTCTCCCTCATCTCCCGAGCAGCCCCTCGCCGTTGTCATCACCCACCCCGACCGCCGCTCAAACTTCCCTACTCTCAGCCCAGCACGCCGCCATAAACTACCGTTGCCTCCCCCGCCTCTAGTCCCCACTACCCGCTTGTCGCTGCCTCACGCGCCGTCGACCTAGTCGTCTTAGTCCCAAACCCCGACCACAGCCCTCCTCTACCCTCGCCCTTCATCCTCCTCTGCTCCCTAAGCCTGTAGAACCCCTTATTTTGTTAGAAGTATACGTGAATTATTAGTGTTTAAATAATTCTATTTGTGGTAAATGACGTCATGGTTATACTTGATAACATGTCATTAGATATGTATGAGTGTGGTTTCATAGAGTTTTGTGCATTGGTTTTGGCTAAATAGCAAAACATGCACGAAATCTGGAATGAGTGTCTGCTCAGTCGACTGATGAGTTGACTCATGAGTCGACTAATGAGTCAACCTATGAGTCGACTGACGGGCTGATTTCGGGTTTTCTTTTAGTTGCGGGTTTGGTTGGGTTTTGTTCGGGTTTTAACCGTAATATATATATATTCTAGTACCCGAAACCAACCCCAAACCCATCAGATCTTAGAGAACCCTAGCCACCTCTCTCCCCTCAAACCCTAGCTTGGATTTTGGGCGATTTTGGGGAAGTTCGAAGGATTCTTCAGCAGTGGTGGGTTTTGCAGTGAAGGAGGATTCGTTTTCTTGTTCCTAGAGATCCAGTAGCACCTAAGGCGAGTAACATCTCGCCCAAATCCTATACCCACTGTTTGTATGCTTTTATTTGGTTTTATTTCGGTTTTATTGAGCCTAAATCACTATTTGTATATAAAAAATAGATCTTCATAGCATATGATGCGAAAATTGAATGTTTTCAGTTTATAAAAGCTCACCAACGAATTTGTAAATTTAAACCCAGATCTGGAACTTGTTTAAACATGGGTTTTATTGTGATTTAATGATTTCAATACGCTTTTAAACATGAATAAATATGTTTAGGGTTTTAATATAAAATATTACATATAAATCTTTTGTTTCTGTTGATATACATGTGTTAGAATTGGATATTATTCGCTGGACATGAACAAGAGAACCTTAGTTTATCAATGTTTGTAGAAAATTATTGAAAACAGAAAACTGGGGATTTGCTGCTCAGTCGACCAATGAGTCGACTCATGAGTCGACTGATGAGTTGACCAATGAGTCGACTGATGGGAAAAATCTCAGTTTTTGTGTGCTTTGTCTGGTCGACTCATGAGACTGTGACGCCCCTGGGTTCACACAAGGCTGCAGTCCAAGGTAAAACCAAGAATATCAAACCTGCCATACATCACACCGTGCAATAACATGTTTCACCATCACAATTACTATCTCTCTAGAAGAGTCAAATAACAGGTGTAGGTACAAAGCAAGTAAAAGATAATACAAGAGTCAACTGATGAAATAATGGAGATCAAATTAATATTTCCTCATCTAACATACTGAAGTATAAGTCAATGTCTAAAATAAATAACTGGAACTTCTCAACAAGTCTCAAATACAAATGTCTGAATAAAAAAAAATAAGGCACACAACCTTTACAACTTCTAGAATAAACTCTCAAAATGTCTAAACAAAAGCCTACAGTGGAGCTCAAAAATAAGATACAACTATAATAAAATGACTGAAGCTAGAATGCCTCGCCATCAACCCGCGACTCTCCGAACTCTTGGCTCGTTACCTGAAAGGGGGAGGGACAACGAGCGTCAAAACGCTAGCGAGCAACATCACAACCAACCCCAAGGGAAAATTGCTCGTTGTATACAGAAAATACAGTTATAACATATATACAGGGCCGGCCCCGGGCTTTGGGTTGCCCTAGCCCAATCTAATTTTGGTTGCCCTTTATATTAAAAATTTGGTACGAACAATAACGATAAAAATGAATACATATAATACAATTTAGTGTTCTATATTGGGCTCAAACTGATAATATTATCATGCAAAATCAATATTCATATAAGAAGAGATTACATTTGTGCTACAATTCTCATCAAAGAAAAATACTTCTCCTTGAATTTTTTGAAGCGAATTCTTCAATTAAGTCATCATACTCAAGTTTCTCTAAGTATTTATTTTCAATTGATATCATTGCCAATCCATTCAATCGTTCCTGTGACATGGTAGTACGAAGATAACTTTTTATCAATTTTAACTTGGAAAAACTTCTCTCCGCCGAGGCAACCGTAACTGGGATAGTTAATAAAATCCGATAAGCAACCCATGCACATTGAAAGCCACCATCATCCCAATAAGATCTTATGAAGTCAAGGATGTCTATTGATTTAGTCACTTCCTCCGGCAATATTGTTTGCAAAGCTCGTAGGTCATTGAATAAATCTTTTCCATGTATATCACATTGTTGGTTGTGTTCCAAGTAGCTTTGTAATCTAATGCAATGTTCCATTAATTTTTCTTCACCAATGCTCATGAACTTTTCATTAAACAAAAAACCGAAGATTTCTTCATAGAGCTCGAATTGTTCAAAACAATCTTTGAGTGATGTAAGAGCTTGATCAATAATGTGGAGGAAATAGGAAACTCTAAAATTATCCTCCGGTGATTGACTACCTTCAACATTCGCTTCCACATCCTCATCAAAATGCTTCTTTCTACGAACCACTCTTTTTATCGAAAATGTCGGATCGATACCAACATCATTAGCAAGTTCATTGGCTTCTTTCATCATGTTTTCAAAACCATCTTCTCTAAACTTTTGAAAGAAAATAATAAGCTCGTTTATTCTTGTAATTGCATCCTCCAAATTCATCTCTTCTTGTTGAAGAACTTTGCTAACTCGATTGACTTTATCTAAAATCTTATACCAAATACACAAGCTAATCAAGAACTCAAAATCCTCCAAAGCATTTTTACACAAGCCTTTAGCTTCTGCCATCACAATGTCCTCTTTAGAACTATTTGCAATTTCAATCAAAGCGTCTCTCAACTCCGGTGCTTGATATCGAATTGCTTTAACACTTTCAACATGACTTTCCCAACGAGTAACCGACAATGGCTTTGGTGTTAGACCCTTTACATATGTTTTAAGAACATCCCACCGATGTGTTGATCCAGCAAACAAAGTGTAAACCTTTTGCACATATGCAAAAAAATTTCTAGCTTTGACACATGATTTTGCCATATCGCATAGTGCAAGGTTTAAGCTATGACACCCACATGGTGTATAAAAAGCTCGAGGATTTATGTCAAGAAGTCTTCTTTGTACACCTTGATGTTTACCTTTCATATTTGACCCATTGTCATAACCTTGACCTCTTATATCATCAATGTTGAGATTAAGTTCATTCAAAGTATCTTCAAGTTGATTGAAAAACCCAAGTCCCGACGTGTCATCAACCTTTATAAATCCAAGAAAAAACTCTTCCACCTTGACTTGATTTGTATCTTCAATATCCACATATCTAATGACAATTGACATTTGCTCCTCGTAGCTTAAATCCAGCGTACAATCAAGAATAACTGAAAAATACTTTGCTTTTGAAATTTTGTCAAGAATTTTTGCTTTGATCTCATTGGCCAACAAAATTATCAATTCATTTTGAATTTTATGGCTAAGATAATGGTTCTGAACTTCTTTATCTACCACACGCCGAACATGATCTTGCATAATTGGATCGAATTTTGCAAGGAACTCTATAAGTTGACAAAAAAGTCCGTTGTCTTCTCATAAATCTTCTCATTAGTTCCACGAAATGGCAAACCATTTCGAGAAAGAGTCTTCACAACCGTAATGATTCGAACTAGTATCATCTTCCAACGAGTTTTCTCTTTTTCAATTTGTGCTTCTATATCTTTATCAATTGTTGCCTTTAGTTTTAGTCCTTTTTGCAAGTCAACCCACTTCACAACATTTGCACAATGCTCCGGATTACTTTCATGCTCTCTAAGCTTTGTAGGAAGGTTATGCCAATGGTCTATTCCATTCTCCGCCAAATTGGTTGTCATTGGTTTATTCTTGAACAACTTGCAACAAAAACAAAATACCCTATTCAGTTCATTTGAATAGACAAGCCATTTCCTTTCATGCTTCTCGCCATTTGGAAATTCACGGATATAATATTTGGAAGAAAAACTTCTATTTCTCCCACTCTTCTTTTCACTTGGAAACTCATCATTTTTCATTAAAATCTTGATAGGACCACGTTGAACTATCATCACCCTCTTAGTATCATTTATACTTCCCCACAATCCCGGATCATAATTTACTTCCACATCTTTCTCAAGATCAAGTATGCTTTCATGAACATTTTTATTCACAGGCTCTTCATGATCTTCATCACTAGCTTCCTCCTTACGACTTCCATCCGCATAAGTGACTTCATTTATGGGCTCCTCAATGACCTCATCCATATTTTCACTAATATTGGTAGTGGCACTAGCTTCTTCAACTTGATTCAAGAGAAGAGAATGTTGTGTTTTTGCTTTGAATAGCTTAGAAATTGAGCCATGTAGTGATTTTGCCATTTCATCTTGACGTTGCTTGACTCTTCTATTATGAGCTCCAGAGTTTTGTTTTCTAATCCTTGCTCGGTTTTTGTCATCTCCCGTCATAGTGTACTGTAGTCTGTAAATATAATTATATAACATATATGAAATCACAATAAACTAAACTTAGCAATATCAATGAAGGACAGACCCGGCCCTTATCTTCCTAATTTCCCAATTAGCAATATCATTATTATTAAAACAAACATTATTTCATTGCAAAACAAACATTATATCAATGAAGGACAGAGTCTTGATAGAGGTGGAGATGCCTACTCAATTACCTAGTTATATTAAAATTCAAGGTCTAACTGGTAGCATATATTCTCAACGTGTTCTTCATGAATTTAAACCTCAATGTTGTGCACATTTAAATTGATTGGACATGATACCGAGCTTTATAGAAAGCATAAACCAAATATGTAATGAAGATCAAAGCTCAATTGCAAAATCATTATTATTAAAACAAACCCCAATTTCATTATTATT
>BQKN01001025.1:485712-499372 GCA_022839385.1 Asparagus kiusianus
TATATATATATATATATATATATATATATATAATCACAAATCCTATTTAGGTAATTACAATGTGAGCATAAATAAGTCGAGCGAAATAATCCAAACAAGGAAACCCTCATGTATATACCATGTAGCTCAGATTGTAAGTACCTATGTATAAGAGGATTTTAGTATTTAGGAAGTTACAACACGATCATAGGTACGTCGAGCGAAATAATCCAAACAAGGAAACCCTCATGTATATACCTTGTATCTCAAATTGTACATCCCTAAATACCAAACCCAAAATATAATACAAGAAACATTTAATAAAAGAAGGCAAACTCATCTCAGACTTAATTATGGTGTCGTGTCACAACTCGTATAAATGTTTTGTCCAGCCTATGCAAGTATAGGTGTTAACTCTCAAGGTCTAAACTGTGTTGCAGAAGAAATATACTATCCATCAAAGAAATATACGAAATCCTCCCATGTAAGGGTCATCCGGTGCTCTAGAGTAAACTGGAGTCGATACCATCTCCTGACATCTCCCTTCAGACTGTAGGACGCCAATCTCTGCTTCTGTACCGAATCCACATTAAGTATATCGAGGATGTTACTCACATCTTCCTTTCACTTATGGGCTGTAAGAGGGTCTGATGACCCCTAAAACTCTGGTGCTCTCATCTTCTGGTACCTCTTTACCATACAGAGCCAGGCCTCCTGCTCTGTGGCTCTATTCGAGACTACTGGTGGAATAGCTGCAGGTATGGTCTCTGGGGGTTTCTCGCTGATAGGAACGGCTGGTATCCCCTGTGGCTGATCTACTGGTGGTGGTGGTGGTGGCGTGATATGATTCACCACAAGCTCCTCAATTGCTGTCGTCCTAGCGACTATGGGAGCCATAAGATCTATAAGGTACTGTGGAGCCTGCTGCGGCTCAGATGGAGCCTGCTGCGGCTCGAGTGGTGCCTGTTGTTGCTCGGGATGAGCTTACCGTGGCTTAGGTGGAGCCTTCTATGACTCTGCATGTCCAGCTCTCCGAGTACGAAGTCTACCATGTCATGCCATCTCTCTGATCATAAGAAATAAGAGTTTATGAGTCAAAATAGATATATATACATACATAATGTATCACAATACGATTTTCACAACAATTTAGTATTCACACAAATACTTTAAGTTTACACAAAATGGTTGTCATAAAAAAATTTCAAATTTCGAGATATACACATATATCGTCCTCACTCATACTAGGAAATCCTTACGGACTCTATACATGAATCATAAGAAACTATATCCTAGCTCCACGACTCGATACAGTATGATCCTAATGATACTAGAATTAGAGTTCTGATACCAACTGTGACACCCCTGGGTTCACACAAGGCTGCAGTCCAAGATGAAACTAAGAATGTCAAACCTGCTGTGTACCACACCGTGCAATAACATGTTTTACCATCACAATTACTATCTCTCTAGTAGAGTCAATAACAGGTGTAGGTACAAAAGCAAGTAAAAGATAATACAAGAGTCAACTGATGAAATAATAGAGATCAAATTTATATTTCATCATCTAATATACTGAAATACAAGTCAATGTCTGAAATAAATAAACTGGAGTTTCTCAACAAGTCTCAAATACAAAATGTTCGAATAAGAGGAAATAAGGCACACAGACTTTACAATTTCTAGAATAAAACCCTCAAATGTCTAAACAAAAGTCTACAGTGGAGCTCAAAAAAAATATAACTAAAATAGACAGCTGAATCACTAAAGTACATCGCCATCAACCTGGGACTCTCCGGGCACCTAGCTCGTTACCTGAAATGGGAGGGACAACGAGCGTCAAAGCGCTAGCAAGCAACATCACAACCAACCCCAAGGGATAGGGCTCATTGTATACAAAAAATACAGTTAATACATATATATATACATAAAATCACTGATCCTATTTAGGAAATTACAACATGAGCATAGGTACGTTGAGCGAAATAATCCAAACAAAGAAACCCTCATGTATATACCTTGTAGCTCAAATTATAAATCCCTAACAATAAAAGGATTTTAGTATTTAGGAGATTATAACACTAGCATAGGTACGTCGAGCGAAATAATCTAAACAAGGAAACCCTCATGTATATACCTTGTATCTCAAATTGTAAATCCCTAAACACCAAACCTGAAATCTAATACAGGAACAATAATAAAAAGAAGACAACCCATCTCAGGACTTAAAATACTATGTCATGTCACAACTCACATAAGTGTCATGTCAGCCTATGCAAGTATAAGTGTCATACTCAAGATCTAAACTGGTGTCTAACACATGGACTAAAACTAGATGTAGTGGATGTCCAACACATGGACTGCATATGCAAATTATCCAACACATGGACTAAGAAATGAATGCCCAACACATGGACTGAACGTGATAAATGTCCAACACGTGGACTACACATAATAATTGTCCAACATATGGACCAAATGAAATATATGATAAGATGCATATACACTACTTTCACACGTACCTTGGTGTGCTAACCTAGACTCGTGTCCACAAGTCATCTCACATGTAGAGATTCAAAATAAACATAAATTTCTAATATTAGATATTCGAGGCGACTCCTCGTTCACATAGAAGTATGCAAAAACAGTAAACATGCCCAAATAATTTCGGTTAAAACGAAGCAATCCAAACAGATCCAAATCGAGGAAAACTAGAAATTTTCTTGTTAGTCGACTCATGAGTCGACTAGAATCATCGGTCGACTCATTGGTCGACCTAACAAACAGGAAAAAAGAAAGCTAAAAATTTCCCGTCAGTCGACTCATTGGTTGACTCATCAGTCGACTCATAAGCCGACTGATAAATCGACTGATAGGTCGACTGAGCCACCAGATTTCTAGTTTTCGTGCACATGATGTTTATTTGTAAAATCATTATATCCCAGACATAATATTATATGTTCTAACAAATATGAATCAGTTTAAAACAACAATTTAATATGTAAAATCATCACCAAAAATCTAAAACATGTATACTCATGGTTTAAACATTTTAAAGACAATAAATCGGAACTTTAATCTCTTATTAAAGTGGTTTCAGATCTAGATCTCTGTATTAAGAATCGTTGGTGAGCTTTTTATAAATTAAAAATTTGATTTCTCGCATCATATACTATAAAGACCTACTTTTATACACAAAATAATAATTTAGGCTCAATAATCCAAAATAAAACTTAATAAAATCATACAAACAGTGGGTATAGGGCTGGACGAGATGTTACTTGCCTCTGGTATGTTGCAAAACTCCTGAACCCTCGAGGAAATGATCCTCCTTCGACAGCACCATAAAATCCAACTGCAAATCCTCCGAAAATTCCCTAAAAATCTCCAACAGCGAAGTTAAAGTTTGAGGGGAGAGAGAGGGGCTAGGGTTACTCTGAGATCTGAAGAAGGTGAGGGGTGTTCTCGGGTAGGAGAGTTTATATATGAGCAGTCAAACCCAAAACAAAATCGAACAGACCCGTAAACTAAAAGAAAAACCCGAAATCAGCCCGTTAGTCGACCCATAGGTCGACTCATAGGTCGACTCATAAGTCGACTCATAAGTCGACTCATAAGTCGACTGAGCAGACATTTTTCAGATTCGTGCATGTCATGCTTATTTGCAAAAATCAATGCACAAAACTCTATATATATACACTCTTACATCTCTAATAACTTATTATCAAGTATATCTATGACCTCAAGCTATTTATCATAATAAAAAATTATTTATCACTAACAATTCACATATATTCATAACAAAAAATACGGGGTTTTACAGTAGGGGCGGTTGGGGGGGTTTGGTTAGGGTTTTCTTGTGTTTTTTGGGGGGAGATGAAAATCTTGGTTCGCCCGGGGGGGGGGGGCGGCGGGAGATGAAAACGCAAAGAGAGAGAGTGAGAGAGAGAAGGGGCGGCTAGGGTGGGGTTTGGTTAGGTTTTTTTTTATTTCCTTAGGCAACCTAGACGAAAATTTTTCGTCTAGGTTGCTTCATCCTACACGAAATTTCGTCTAGGATGAGGGTAAATTTTTTTAAATAACCATCTAGTTTGTCAATTTAGACGGAAAATTCTGTCTAGATTGATCCAAACTATGCGGAATTTTTTTCGTCTAGTTTGCCTCAAACTAGACGAAATTTTTTTCGTCTAGTTTGCCTCAACAAAATCCAGCTGCAAAACTCCTGAACCCTCGAGGAAACGATCCTCCTTCGACAGCACCACAAAATCCAGCTGCAAATCCTCCGAAAATTCCCAAAAAATCTCCAACAATGAAGTTAGGGTTTGAGGGGAGAGAGAGGGGCTAGGGTTTCTCTGAGATCTGAAGAAGGTGAGGGGTGTTCTCTGGTAGGAGAGTTTATATATGAGCGGTCTAACTCGAAATAGAACCGAACAAACCCGCAAACTAAATGAAAAACCCGAAATCAGCTCGTCAGTTGACTCATATATCGACTCATAAGTCGACTGAGCAGACATTATTCAGATTCGTGCATGTTTTGCTTATTTGCAAAAAAATCAATACACAAAACTCTATATATATACACTCTTACATCTCTAATAACTTGTTATCAAGTATATCCATGACCTCAAGCTATTTATCATAATAAAGAATTATTTATCACCAATAATTCACATATATTCATAACAAAAAAATATGGGGTTTTACAGTAGGGGCGGTTGGGAGGTTTGGTTAGGGTTTTCTTATTTTTTTTTTCTTAGGCAACCTAGACGAAAATTTTCCGTCTAGGTTGCTTCATCCTACACGGAATTCCATCTAGGATGAGGGTAATTTTTTTTAAATAACCATCTAGTTTGTCAATTTAGATGGAAAATTCTGTCTAGATTGATCCAAACTAGGCGGAATTTTTTTCGTCTAGTTTGCCTCAAACTAGACGAAATTTTTTTCGTCTAATTTGCCTCAAACTAGAAGGAAAAAAATTTAGTTTGTTCAGTCTACTTTGTCCATTTTTCTACTAATGTTTTTTGAACCATCCATGCCTATTTTTATTCTAGCCTAGTTTAAGATAAAAATGGGTCAGGACTAGTCCTGACCCAATTTTTCGTTGGTTACCGAACATAGCCTAAATTTGCCAAACAAGTCCTTAGGTCTCTCAAAACTACAATAGAACCTAAAGCTATAAGAGTCATAAAGAGGATCGAAAAGCTAATTTCGTGTGTGTTATGCCATAAGTTATTCGAGATCAAGTTTCTAACGAGCATCTATAAACAAGCGAATCAAAAGATACGGTAACTTACATTGGATTCTTTTAACATGAGATTACTAAGAAAAAATATTTAATTTATTTTAAATGGTCTTAATAACGAATAAGTACCTAATCATTTGATAATTATTCCATGAACTTTCCACTCTTCTCTCACAAGACCTCTCCACGATCTTGTCATTCGTGGCTGTTTGGTGTACCGAGCATTACAGCTGATCCATGACCAAAAACCAGCTACGTAAACCACTGCTACGTGCCGAGGTAATCCACGTTCTTATATCGTAAGCAAGAGAGGGGCCCGTTTGACTCACAGAATAAGGTGACGTGCACCAGCGCACCCCACGTCAGCGGCCTTCTTGTATCTTTGTCCGGGTCTAGGTTTCTTTTTGTCCTTATCGTGGTCCACCGCGTCGGGACAAAAGTATGACGTTATGCCAAGTGTGGTTGTGGGGCCCACCCCCAGGGTGGCAGAAGTGACAATTGGCTTTGTCTTCAATGCCATGAGTGAGTTAAAAACTGTAGGTGCGTTAAGAGTTTTTAATTAAAATTTTCTATATCTCGTTTCATAACTCAGAAGTCAGAAGAAGAGAGGTTATTAATTAAGATATACCTTGTTTGCGTAAGAGGTACAGTACGCTATGGCCGTGGGTAGTAAGGTTTTGAATTAACGAATGAGACTTTTGAAAGTTGAAATTCTACGTAACACGCTAACTTGACCGGAGATTTGTGACTTTCTGTCCTTAATGGCCGAGGGAGAGAAAATATTAGGGGGGAAAACAGAAAACCACCAATACGAATCCTTTCTATGTTATTATTTCGATGGGTGACACTAGAGACACACCTTGTGCCACACCTTGGAGCACACCTCTCTCTCAGCTACAGTGCATGTGGTCCATTTGAGATTTATTTAAAAATCTCAAATGGACCCTCTACACTGTAGCTGAGAGAGAGATGTGTGTCATAAGGTGTGACACAAAGTGTGCATCTAGTGTTTTCCTATTTCGACAGGAAAACGATCATTTCGTCAATTATTACAAGTATTCGAATCTTGTTTATAATTGCGCATTAAGTGGTAACTGTACTTTTCCGTTCCTTGGATTTATTCCTAGAAAATTCATTACCGTCTTGTATAGGTTATTGGGTCTATATCATTAAGTTGGCGTAGATTATCTTGTCATTTTCTTTTCTCGCATGTGTATGACTATGAGTTCGTATCTATCTTCCCGTTTATAGAGACTCTCCACGTGTTGTTGTCGAGGAGATTCCAAAATGATATGCAAGAACATACTCAAGCTTATTTTCAATATGATTTTAGTGTGCGATGCACCAAGGCAAATTGAACGAGGAGACTTAAGAGGTCTTTTTGGCTTCCTAATCTAGGACTTGATCCTGGTTCTATTTTATGAAGAATATTGTTTTGTAAAGCCCGACCAGTATTGGTCTTTTTTTTCCCTCCGGGTCAAAGTTGTTAGAATTAATATAACACTGCATTCCTCAACCTTCACCAGCTATAACTTCGGAGTTTTGATATAATGGTTAGAAAGACTTAATTTAAGATGGTATTAGAGTAACCTATGTTCAAATCCCACCAGTTAGTTTGTTTGAAAACTATGCTAGGATATCAATCCGCACTTAGTTTTGAGGAGCTTTTGCCAAATCAACCCTTGTTGCTGTCTATATAGGCGACAAGAATTCTTCTCTCTAAATCTACTTGCTTCCTTTATGAAGGGAAGAACTTGCATCAGTATCTCAGTTTCAACATGGGTTTTCGGATTGTCTAGTATTCCACCAATTAATAACCCAAGGATCCCGACTTCTTTGAAAGGAGAGAGAGACCGATCAGGACAAAAATACTATAGATGCAAGATATGGGACCCCCAATCTCAAAAACTTCTTTCTACCTTCATGATAGTCTTAATTGCGAGGCCTTTTCTCAAAAGAAAAGAAAAGAAAAGGAGGAGGGGAAAAAAAAGGAGTGACAACAGACATAGTGGCATATTATGATAACAGTGTGAATTATTTAAAAGAGCTTCACAGGTTAATTAATTTTGCTTAGGCCGTTGCTAGAAAAAGCCCATAAAACGTGTACACAAAAAGAATTGCAGGACTACCTTGCTAGAAAAAGCCCATTTCTAGTCATCCGCCGATGATGGAGTCAACTTGAGTACCTTTCCTTGATATTTAAATGCTCACATCTCTCCCTTTCCCTCTCTATTTTCAAAACCCTAACTACTCCATTACTCTCTCAAAAAAACCTCCAATTTCCCCCTCAATTAATAAATATATGGATCTCGAATCCGAAGCCGGAGACAAAATCCCAATAGAATCCAACTCCAAAACCCTAATCGGAAGGGAATTAGGGTTAGGGTTTGGCTCCTCGGCCACCGACCAAACCATCTCTCGCCGCCACCTCTCCCTCCGCCCAATCGACGAACAACGGGTCGGATTCGAGGTTATGGGCAAGAATCCGATATGTATTTGTGAAGGAATCGATGGAGAGCGAAGAGTTTACAAGAATTCGGAGAAGGGTGAGCTTAGAATTGGGGATAGGGTTTCTCTGTCGCTGAAAAAGCCATGCTTTTGGGTTTTGAAGGGAAGGGAAAGGGAGAATGAGGAGGAGGAGGATGAAGAGAAGAGGAGGGTCTTGGATGCTGTGGAGCGAAGGGAGAAGAGGACTTGCGAGAGGAGAAGAGATAAGGAGGAGAAAATGAAGGCGGTGGTTGTTGATGGAGGAGATGATGAGGAGATTGGGGATGTGGATGTATCCGGGATTGATCCTGTTAAAGGTAATAAGCTCTTATTTTTGTTTGCATGTGTGTTTTATGGTTCGTTTTGGTGCTCTGAAACTCCAAAGTTGTGATGAGAGTTGAGCATTAGATTCTACGGACGAAACTTGGACGAAAAGGTGCTTCTTTTATATTCACCCTAAATGTCAGGTGGGATTTGAAAATGTATTTTTCAGATGTCATTTTGAGGTGTCTCACCTCTCCATTGTTCTTTTGATTACCTCTCACCATGGCAAGTGTCCTTGAACCTGCAAACAGTGGAAATCTAGAAGAAAGAAAATCTTTTTGGAATATTTGTGAATTTTTTGACTTATTTTTTACTTTGTAGCTGAGCTTGAAAACAGACTCTAGACATTTTAGTTGGTTATAGTGTGTCAGTCGTGGGCACTGCTTATGTTATAACCAACTGTCCAAATGTGAACCTCATTAGTGCAGTGAACCCCTGGCAGGATAAAGTTTACAAATAAACCCTGCCAAGCTCAAAACTGCAGTAACAACTGAATGCAATTCAACCACTATGAAAGTTCTAACTCACCGAAAGAGAATACCCACTGAGCACACGAATAGCAGCCACTTCCATAACAAACCATTATTTCAAACTTTGTAAATGCTGCAGTCATCACTGTTGAGTCCAAACCTTTTCATATATCCAGACTACTGAGACATATCTTGCCTCGGGACCTTCCCTCAAGGTTAAATGCAGGGCATTTCTTGATTACTTCCCAATATTATTTCCGAAGAATTTTAAGATAACTTCTGTAGAAAATAGAGCTTCATTTACAGCTTGTACAGGCTTGGTACCTAAGTGAGGAGAGTAGGTGTATCTTACGGAAACTCAGGGGGGTCATGGTTGTCGATACTTTCAAAGGTATTGAATCAGAACTCAGCTAAGCTTAACCACTTCACTCGTTTCCTGGGTTTATCGCAACAAAAAAGCTTCTCAAATAACCCTCAAAACTGTTATAAGCAATCTTGGTCTGTCCATCTATTTGTGGGTGATTGGCAATAGTGAGTTTCAATTGACTATCTTCAAACTAAACATCTCCTACCAAAACTTGCGGGTAAAAATGGGATCCCTATCACTTACTATGACAGGTAGTCATGATGCTCATACCATAGCCTCTTCAAGTGTTGCAAGGCTGATTAGTATTCTTTGAAGTAATATAATCCGAAATCCTTATTGCACTGACAACCTCTATTATAATGATATTTCTATTTCATGATATTTCTATATCATGATAATAAGGATTGGTCTCCACTAATTTCTTAATGTCAGATATCTGGTCACTGCACAAGTATGATATGACCAACAATCCAACTGACCATCCTTCTTCTCTTTTGATTTTTCATTTCTTCTTGACAGTCCATGATCCACCTTATTCAACTTTACAGGCTTGTACTTAGCCCTATTAATAAAACAATGAAGTTTGGCTAACCATTTGCTTTATACTCCAGTATGCATTATCTGATCTAACAAGTGCTTGAGGGTATGCTGATCAGTTCAGATGACAATCTCTGCTGATGAGAAACTGATGTCACTTTCTGGTGGACACGAATGATGACCATTAACTCTTTTTCATGAGTTGATAGGTTCAAGTTCCACCGTTTCAATGCATACTTCAGAATAGGGTTGGCCGCTGATTCTGAATCAACAGAACACCAATTCTTATAGCAAAGGCATTAAATTTAATAATTAACTCTTGACTGCTGTCTAGCATGGCCAATACAGGTGGATTAGTAAGAGTTCCTTTAAGAGTTTGAAAGGCATTTTAGCTTTGTCAGACCAAGCAAAACCTTCCTGAAGTGAATTAGTCAACATGATTAAATAGAATCAAAGCCTTTGATGAACTTTCTGTAGTGCCCTGTCAATCCCAAAAATAATGTCAAAGCTTTTAAACAAAGTGGTAGGATAGACCATTTATTAATAGCTTCAATTTCTTTGGACGAAACAACTACCCAATTGGTTGAGACAATGTGACCAAGATAGTTATTTGAGACTGCCCAAAGCTGCATTTTGAACCTTTAGCCACTAACCGGTTCTGCATTATAACCTGAAAACATGATAAGATGAGGTATAAATTATTGTGATTAATTTGTATTCTCCTTCGGTGAGAACTTTCACAGCAGTTGAGTTGCAGACTTGCAGTCAGCTGATATGCAGTTTTGAGCTTGGTACGTTTTCATTTTGTAAATTCTGTTTTTGCTAGCGAGTTCTCTAAAACAACACTCGTGGGTCAATGGATTTTAAACGTAGACAGTTAGCTTTAACCATCATGGAGCCCACCATGGATGCGTCATAACCAAATGAAATGTCCTTAATTAGTCTGTTGTGCTTGTTCTCGAGCTCAGATGAAAAGTGAGAATGTAATCCCAAAATTCATTAAGGTTCCCAACTCTTTTCTTTCTTCTTCTATTCCGTATTTTGCAAGTTCAAGCAAGTCACAATCTCAGATGAAAAGTGAGAAATGAAAACCCCAAAAATCACTGCGGTTCCAAATTTTCTTCTCCCTTGATTCCATCTTTTGCAAGTTCAACCATGTCACAAGCGAAGGCCAACTGAGTGGTGAGAACCTCTCACATTTTAAGCTTCATTCTACGATACCAAAACTTTCTAGGTTGTGATGAGAGTTAAGAGCATAATTTTACAGTTTGATGTTACCAAATTTTTGTGTTGAAAGTCTATGGTTTTCTGAATTTTAATGCTTGTAGAAGTGTTTCTTGAATGAGAAAAGTCGAATACTTTCTCTCATTTTCGGACATTCTGAACGTTGCATGTTATCATGAGAGATGCGTTATTTCTGTTTGATTCTTTTCTGAATCTTTAATGTTCTTTAAGCTTTTTTTTTTGTGTAGTATGTGCTATTCTAAGGAGAAACAATCCCTTTATCCTTTTAACTAATTCAGTGATTGGATTTCTGTGCTTTGCAGAGTTCGGATTCTTAGTGAAAGGTCATGAGTTTGATCAGTATCCTAAGAAAAGGATTCTTGCTGTCAAGAACTGGAATTGGTTTCTCGATGAGCCAAACAATGACAATGATGATGATGAAACCATTGATGAAGCAACCAGTTCCAAAGCAAAGAAGAGTAGAGTAAGAAAGAAGAAAGGTGGTTCCAATGATGATGATGATCAGGAGTGGGCTGGAGAAAGTGAGGAAGAAATAGTAGTGGCGAAAAGAGGCAGTGCTAAGCGCCCTAAGTACTCCACTAGATCGAAGGACCCCAAGAGGCCACGAAATGATGTTTCGAAAAAAGATGCCAAGATTCATAAAGATGAAATTGAAGAAGAGGACGAAGAAGATGAGACTCTTGGAGGCTTTATTATTGATGATGAGGGGGAGGAGGAAGAAGTAGAGGATGAAGAATCAGAGGAAGAATTTGATGATGAAGAGGAAGATGAAGAATAGTAAGAATGAAGACTAACTAGAGGAAGGGAGACACGACTCACTCTCACGTAACATTACGTATCATGTTTGTATTTGTTACCTTGTACATAGTGCTAATGTAGAAAAGTCTTTTGCTCTCTTATCATCCTGTTTCAGTTTCAGTTAAATTTGAGTTAATTGCGTTTTTTCTTTTTTTCTTTCTTTTTTTTTGTTGAGAGTTAGAATAGCACTAAGACATGATTTTTCAACATCTTATTAATGTGCCAAGTGAAGTCATTAATGTGCCAAGTAAAGTAGAAAATATGTAGACTTACTATATACTAACACAATAACCATGATTGCCACTTGGCAGCTTCCTAGCACCCCATGACCATTAAACTTCCGTTTATTTAATTATTAATTGATGAATAATATCCTCTTGCATACTTTAGAACCTATCATACATGAATTTCATTCTTTCGTTTCTGTCTATACCTAAATCGTCTATTAGATGATTTATCTTGCAAATAGTTATATATTGACATTTATATGCAACAATATTATTATATAATATTACCAGAATATATATGTAATAATAATATGGCTGTAAGTCCCCTGCGCTGCAAAGGTGGCAACTGTAATATCTGATAAAACATCCTGTACCCACATAAGCACCTCACATCTACAAGAAAATATAGAAAATGGAAAGCGAAATTCCACTAGATTAATAATCATATTTAAGTCATAATGGGATAAGTCTTAATGGAAAGTACTGTGGTTTTCTTCTCAGCTTATAGTAGCCAACATCAATTACTACTGGAAACATGGGTTTTTGAACTTCAGGAAAATAAGGTGAAATTCAGGCGTAAAATTGAGAGGAATCTTGCACAAGATGCATGATGGATTGAGCCCAGAAGAAGGCTTGCTCGTTTTCGCAGAACGGCCAGTTTTGATCGGATTTTTCTTCTCATGATGCAAGGTGAAGGTTAAGTTCATATCTCTTGAAGGTTAAGACTGGGGCTATGTATTTATACCTTAACAATTCAAGGTAGAATTTGGTTATAATATACACCTAAAACTCAATTCAATGGTTCTTAGGAGTCTGAGACAACTGAGTAGGGATTTCAGTAAGGAACTAAGGAAGGATTGAGGTTTCTTCTGTAGAAATTGAAGACTGTTCGAGATTTTTCACCATTGAGGTCTTACATCAACTGTCTAGATGAACCATAAGGTACTCACGTTCTCTTATATTGTTACTGTGGTATTGTATGTGTGTATCTTACTCATCCTATATGGGTTAAATTAGCACCTGCTATTTTCGAAGTAAATAATGACACCTCGGGGTGATCATAATAAGCTTGTATCATTCAAATGAAAAGTTGGCATCCTCCATAGAAGAATGCTGCTTGATTAACCGAATACATGATGAATGCATGAAAGGTGTTCATTATCAGAAAGTCTATTTGAAGGGTGTTCTCCCAATTGCGTAGATAACAGATTATTACTCAGATAAGGCATGTTAGAAAACAAAATTGCCATATTTTGCATAGACAATACAGAAAACAACAAAAAATTAACAAAATATCAACCTTATGTTTCCTCCATTTTTGCTGGCTATTCTAAAGTTTAGAAATGTATCAGTGTATTTGTAACTGATGCCTGCCGGTTTCCTACAGTTAAAAGTTAGGAACTCCTGTAATGATGTTGTTTATAGATTTGCTGGTTTGACTCCAAGCTCCAGATGGAGGGAATACGAAAAGTTCATACAGAGAGCTAGGAGAAATTGATATTTGTTTCTGTATCAATTCCAAAAAAGATTGATGATTACTAATTTCTGTATTATTTATGTTGACTTAATATTATGTTGCGCATATATTTTAAGTTCTTACTTTGATTTTTAATTGTACTGAATTTGTGTGCTGTTCGCATTAACTTTAAACTTGTACAGAAGCAGGTGTGAGTCAAAACTGTGCATGGAGGGAGAAAAAATCATATAGAGATCTAGGAGAAATTTATGTGTTTATGTTTTAATTCCAAGATTGACGATTACATTGATATCTAAGGGTGCGTTTGGTTACCAATGTGTTTTTATTGTTGTGTTTTTCTAGAAAAACACATTGGTGTTTGGTTTTTCTCCCAAAAGTGTTTGCAATCGTTTGAAAAACACATTGGATCGGATGGATCAGATGGTTTTTCTAAAACAATCATATATTCAGCAAAAAAGGAAAATTAATCATATATTAATTAATATTAATATATTAATATATTAATAT
>BQKN01001025.1:514865-544721 GCA_022839385.1 Asparagus kiusianus
ATTAAAAATTTTACCACGTGCATTGCACGTGCAATCCAACTAGTGTTCAGAAATGTATGGGTATACTTGTAAATGATGCATGCCGGTTTCCTACAGTTAAAAGTTAGGAACTACTGTAGTGATGTTGTTTATAGATTTACAAGTGTGACTCCAAGCTCCAGCTGGAGGGAATAAGAAAAGTTCATACAGAGAGCTAGGAGAGATTGATATATGTTTCTATATTAATTCCAAAATAGATTGATGATTACTAATTGGGAAAATTGCTTCAAGGCCCCAAAATTTGACTTCTCATGTGGCCCAGATCCATGTACTTTAGCCCATATGGCTAAGCCCTTAAAAATTCAAAAAAATATAACTGACCCCTAAATGTCATTCTCTCAGCCGTATTTACACCCAGAGACCCTAAAATACACCCGCCTTTCTCTTCGTACCTCGAAAACGAGATCTGATCACTGGCGATCCCTTCCTGTCGCAATTAAGGTGAGGTGATGGCCGTTTTGGAGGGAAATTTTGGCGCGCTCCCTCCATTATATATCCTTTTAACCCATCGTCTTTGAATATAGTGCATTTATGGTGCAAAGGGCAGATTTATGCGGTTAGGGCTTATGATCATCAACCCCCTACTTGTCCTAAAGTGCCCTTCATAAATCCTCTTAAATCCCCTTTATTTATGGCGAAGAACCCCCTTATTTGCATGGTTTCCCTGGGTGAGAGAGCAGTGTTCTCAAGGGTAACGTGTGCAACCTTTTTTTTTAGTTTAAGTTTGACGTGGCTGAGAGGTTGAATGTTCCTTATGATGCGTTATCAATGGTTTATAAATCTAAAAGGATCCCTGATCTGAGTTTTGAGATTGAGAATGAGGATGATATGGAGTGTATGGTGGAGCACAACCGTAATATCGGGTGTCTGGAGATCCATATTCGAGTTACTATAGATGTAGATGTTTCCAGATGTTAGAACACCCCGAAGCAACCTCCTGAAATGTAAGTTATATTTACACTTAAATTTTTTGAAAACTTGTGAATTGCGTGAGTAAAATGTGGAGAAATGATAACATAGCTAATAGTTTCAGGTTAAATGTTAGCTTTTAACTGATATATGTTAACTTTCTACCCAAGGTTGTTAAACTTTAGGGCATATGTGTTAACTTTTAAAGGTACTGCAGAATTTAACTACAAGTCCTGTTCGTTATTTTAAGAAAAAACAATTATATTTGTGCAACATTATGAATACATTTAAGCCATAGTTTATTGATAGCACTTCTGCCGCAAATCATGGTTCAGAAAGAATTCCAATTGATAATTCTAACAGTAGCATTGTAGTGCAGTCCGATGACATTGTTAACAACACATTAATGATTTCTCATTGGTGGCATAGTGCATTAACTGAAGAGGGTCAAGAATTTGAGAGTGCTGAAGAATTAAGGTTGGTGATGACTTATTATGCTCTTACCAAAATGTTTGATTATGAGTTTAAAAAGAACGAACCAAAACGTATCTGTGTATATTGCCGATATAAAAAAACTTACGAGTGCCCATTGATGTTGTTTGCTTCACCTATTAAGAATGAAAAGAGACTTTCGATCAAGAAGTTTGTTAATGAACACACTTGTGGGCAGTATGGGCAAAATACAGGTTGTTCATGTTAGACCCTAGAGGGGGGTGATTAGGGTCTTATACTAATCTAATCTGATTTAAATGCCAATTAAAACTAATTCAAATATTATTCTTGTAAAATAGATATACAATATGTTATGAGCAAGAATATGCAATATGAACAAAGAGCTATATCTTATATGGTGAAATATATGCAAGGATATATAAACAACACAAGGGTAAACAATTTAAACTAAAGATACAATTGTGATAGAGCAATATAAACAATGCAAACACACAATATGATCACGGAGTTCGGACCTTCCGTCCTACGTCTTCGCTCTCCACTCCCGGGGAGAAAGCCACTATCACAACCGGGTTTTTTATGCTCACCCGAATAACGTTTACACCTCACACTCGGTTTTCTAGCTAACCAAAAACTTTACAATCTCACAATCTTGCAATCCCACTTTACACCCTCTTAAGTGTTGGTTTTTAGTCTGTGTCTCCCTCAAGTGTTAGGAATTATAATCTTTCTTTAGGTATTACCACCTACTGCATTCCTCTTGGGACGACCCCGTCTCTCACCACATATTCCTCTCGGTGTACAAGTATATTACAAAGTGATCTACACAATTAAGGCTCACAAATATAAATTTGTTCTCTACAATAGATGAGAACTCAATTAAGCTCACTCTCAATTGTTACAACTCCACACAACCTAATTATACAATGTATGTAAATACAAGAAGCTCAATAGTTGTGTGTGTAAGCAATGAGAAATTTAATTATAAACTCAATGTAAATCCTAGCTTGATAAAAATGATAAACAACAAATAATTAATATAAAGCTAGTATTGAGTTTAGAAATTCTTCTCTGAAGAAACAAAATAGAGAGATGGATTATAATGAAGCTCAAACAATGTAGATGATCTCCTCCACTTGTACGAAACTTCTTCACAAACAAACGCTTTTAAAACACACTAAACAAACTTTAAAACCCTTGTTAAACTTGTTTAAAATATTTTTTGGATTTTCTTAAGTATGTAGAACTGAGGATATATGGGGGTATTTATAGGAACCCCAAAGCCAAGAGAAAACAAGGCAAAAAGACCAAAAATCCAAAAACAATACAGTCTGGAAATATAGTCGTTACAGTGTTATGAGTCGACTCAGTACTGTTCATGAGTCGACTCATAAGTAGACGTTACATGCTAAAAACCAACTTATGGGTTGACTCATAAAATTCATGAGTCGACTCATCATGCATGGGTCGACTCATGAAGTCATGGGTTGACTCATGAAGTCATGGGTTGACTCAGCAGAAACAAAACACAATTTCCAGCACAGTTTGTGAGTTGACTTATAACAGGCATGAATCGACTCAACCTGATGGGTCGACTCATGATGTTATGAGTCGACTCATCAGAAACAAAATATAAACTACATAACAGTTTATGAGTCGACTCAACACTGTTCATGAGTCGACTCAAGACATGCACACAACCTGTTTTAAACAGTACATATCATCTTAAAACAGAGTTTAAAAATATCAAATAAATTCAAAAAAATATAAAACTTTAGGAAATGATTATAGACATGATAATAAACATGCTACAAAAATAGGTTTTCAAAAAGGACCTCCCAAATAAAAAATATCATTATTTTGCAAAATAGTCCAAAACATAAAAATGTAAACACATGAGTTTTGACATTTTAGCTTAACCATGTTTTGAAACATTACAAAATGATTTTGTAGACTTAATAAAAGATGTATATGATTATTGTTAAGTCCAAAAATTGAGAATATAATATTTTCACAAATACAATAGAATATGAAACATATGAGTATGTATATGAATATATATTTGATTCTTATCTATGAAATTAAACCAAAACATATATGTATATATATATAACTATATATATACAAAATCAAAACGTGTATGTGTATATATGATTGAGCTTAAAGTATTAACACACATAATATAAACCTAAACTAAATATACCCAAGCTATGATCTTGATCTTAAGCTCTTCTTAAAAAACTTGCGGATGAAGCTTAAACTTGGATCTTCAACTTGAATTGCATTGCTTTACTCTACTATTCCGCCAACCTCCATTGGATATAATCGTGAAAGCTTGATTCTATCCATCCTCCAACTCATTGTTTGTCTATAATAAATAGAAATATGCCAACACTAGACAAACAACATTAGTGGTAAATTGTTTGTTAAACATCATCAAAACAAAGAGGCTAACAATTCAAAGGCATCCTGTAAATTCATTGCAACACAATTACAACCACTCCTGAATGTCCATCTAGAAATCTGACCCGTTGATGTGCAAAAGGAGTTCCTCACAAACTACGGTCTTAGAATTGATTACAGTAAGATATGGGGGGGAGAGCACAGGAGAAGCTTTACGGGGATATATATGAGTTGTATGATCAACTACGATGGTAAATGCTAAGCTTTATTGTTAACTTGTTAAGTTTCAAAGTTTGCTTGTTAAAAAAATAGTTAACATGTTCCTTGTTAAGTTCATTGATAACATTGATAACATGTTAAGTTTCACCACTAACATGTTAACTTTCGCTGTTACATTGTTAAGTTACATAGATAATTTGTTAACTTTATGTGTTAACTTGTTAAGTTACCCTGATAATGTGTCAACTTTTTTGGTTTCTTGTTAAACTACACAGATAACATGTTAACTTGTTGGTTTGTTTCTTCTTACACGACAAGGTATGAGCGCATGGTAAAAGAGATAAATCCTGACAGCTATATACATGTTGACCAGAATGAGGGGAGGTTTTCAAGACTCTTTGTTTGTTACGCTGCATGCATCAATGGTTTCATGAGTGGATACAGACCCCTTCTATTTTTGGACGGTACATTTTTGAAGGATCGATATAAAGGTATGCTGCTTTTAGCCATAGCATACGATGGAAACCAAGGTATATTTCCCTTAGCGTATTGCATATGTGATCAAGAGAATTTGATGAATTAGAAGTGATTCCTCCAAGGTCTATGGTCCATACTTTATGAGAGGGTTGCCCTTACAATCCTCCCCACCAATTGGTTATAATTTATGATGCGGATAAAGGAATTAAAGAATCAGTAAAAGAGTATTTTCTAGAAGCTCTACACTCGAGGTGTGTTCTACATCTTGTTGAAAATTTTAGGTTAAAGCTTAAGGACTTGAGTATGAAGTCGAAGGACACTCATGTTCTGGGGAACTTACTCCAAGCTACTTGTTATAAATACACAATAGTAGAATGGAATGAGTACATGAAAGAGATATATGACATGGATCCAAGGGCATACAACATTGCTGTGAATTACTCTCCTGATCAATGGGCAAACGCATTCTATCCGGGAATAAGGTAACGTTATTTGGCTATTCTATATCTACTCTAATGTTTGAACTTATGATATATAGCATGTTAACTTTGGATTTGTTAAATTCTATATCAGAGCTGTTAACTATATTCAGTTATTTCTTAACTGATAACAAAATTTAGGAGGCTGTTAACTATATTCATTTATTTGTTAACTCTTATATGTGACCTGTTAACTCTTATCTGTAAACTGTTAACTGTAAATCATTACCTGTTAACTCTATTCAATTATTTTTTAACTCTTATATGTTACCTGTTAACTCTTATCTGTAAACTGTTAACTATAATTCAAAAAAATTTAACTCTATACAATTATTTGTTAACCGTTATTTATGATCTGTTAACTCTTATTTGTAAACTGTTAATTGTAATTCATTACCTGTTAACTCTATACAATTATTTGTTAACCCTTATTTGTGACCTGTTAACTCGATATATATAATTTCAGGTATGGGCACGTAACATCTAATGTCGCTGAGTCTTTTAATAATTGGATAAGGGAGGCTAGATTGCTACGAATTCTACAAATGGTTGAGCATATTCGTAAATAGATAATGGTCCGAATGAGTAATCGTCGGTTACTTGGAGATAAATGGGCTGGATATCTCTATCCACAAGCAGAGATGGTGCTTAAAGAAAATATAGAGAAAAGTCGTCCATTGGATGTTAAGCAAGCTGCAGCTGACATATTTGAAGTGCAAGTACATAAAACTACCCGCGTTGATTTGGAGAAGAAGACATGCACTTGCCGTGCTTGAGACGTCATGCGGATTTTGTGTAAACATGCATGTGCAGTCATCTCATACATGAAGAGAGACATTTACCAATATTGTGATTCGTTTATGTCCACAGAAGCATTTAAAAAGAGCTATGAGCCGATTCTCTATCCTATACCAGATTATGAGAGACGAAGTGTGCCAAGGGATGAGATCGAGCTACTTCCACCACATACTACCAAAAGAAAGAGGAGAAATAAAACACAACGTATCTACAATCGAACAGTGTACAAACGGCCTTTGAAATGCTCTCGATGCCACGCCGAAGGCCACAACCGCGCAACTTACAATGAACCGATCGCCGATTGATATGAGTTGCAGATGAACTGAAATACTTTTGGGTGTATGTAATACTTTTGTATGTATGTTACTGTTTATATGAACTGAAATATATTTGGGTGTTTGTAATACTTTTATAGGTATGTAGCAGTTGTGTATATGAATTGAAATACTTTTTGGGCAATGTGAACTATAATGAAAATGTTAACTTACTTGGTTTGTAAAGTTACTCTGTTAGATTGTTCAGTTACAGTTAACATAAAAAATTTTCTTGGTAGCTTATTAAGTTACACATATTACATGTTAACTTTTGTTGTTACATTGTTAAGTTATGTAGATAAAATATTAACTTTCTTGTTAACTTGTTAAGCTATAAAGATAACACGTTAGCTCTCTCTCATATATTGTAAATTTACGCAGCTAAGATGTTAACTTTCTCCGGTAACTTGTTAAGCTACGCAGATAACACGTTAACTTTCTCTCGTGCATTGTTAAGTTACGCAGCTAACATGTTAAGTTCTTGTTAACTTGTTAAGCTACATAGTTAACACGTTATATTTCACAGAAATGCATTAACTTACACTTCTAACACATTAACATTCTCCGTACACTGTAATATTTAACAAGTGAACCTGATATGATATAAACTTTCTCCATATTTAACAAGTGAACCTGATATGATATAAAATTTCTCCATACATTGTTAACTTACGTATCTAACATGTTAACTTTTTCCGGACACTATAGTTCATTAGCTGTCAACACATTATACCCTAGAGATATTAACTATAATCTATACAAGCTGAAAATTGTGAAGATTGTTTGCAGTTGTTTATCTACCCTAGAGATATTAACTATAATCTATACAAGCTCACACGGATGTACATTTGCGGCTCATACAGACGCTTTCAATTCTGGGTCCTCCACAGCTATTGTGCCCTTGATATTTTTGAATTCCCAACCTTCTTTTATCAGTTCCGCGGCAAGCCTTGCATGTACTACCTCCGACAAATCATCGGTGGGCGTAACATGCAGTACATCACCTTTTTGGAGAATAGCCCATACATAAAGGTAAACATATATCCCATAGTTGTAGCTATAAATAACAAAACATAAATACGTATTACAGGTTAGTTTTGGAGACGAAAATTCTTTAATAAAATAAGGTTCATTTCCAATGTACCTTTCCTTTTGAGGCTCGCATGGGATTTCCTCATATTGAAATGTCCTACACACTTTTTTATAATTGAATGTGGACTTCATATGGTCCACGAAGTTTATAATTTTGTTAACAGGCTCAAGGTAAGCAGAGTGAGTTACCGAACAATAATGCAAAGCTAAATTTTCATCCAATCTAACTTTGACACAATGCTAATGGTCATGGCGAACAATTGGGAATATGAGTATTGATCGGCTAGCGGCAATATGTTGTTGTATATAAAGCTCATATAGTTCATATACCCGCAGATGAGACTCGTCTCTATAGAGTGAATGCTGTTATACAAAATTGAGACATTAAGAAAGAGCGGTCTTTAACATGTGAACATGGCTCAAGTTCATATAATTAACATTTTAACCATAATATTTAGCATGTTAACTCTTGTGGCTAACATGTTAACTCTTATGGATAACATCTTAACTCTTGTGGATAACATGTTAACTCTTGTGGATAACATGTTAACTCTTGTGACTAACATATTAACTCTTGTGGCTAACTGTTGTTTTTAACATGTTAACTATTGTGATTAACATGTTAGCTATAAGAGCTTAGATGTTAACTAATTATATAAGGATTGGTCTTACGCAGAAAAATGTAGATCAATCCCATACTGCTTGTTTAAAGCAGCGTTCTCCTGCAACTACAACCATTGCCGTAATCTATCTAAGATGACCTCTGTTACTTTGTTATCGAGTTTTCCCCACGAAGTAAATACAGTAGTTCCGGGTATGTAATTATGCCGTTATCAGTAACGATGACATCGACATACCTTAAAAAGTAATAAGTTACGGAGGGTTAAAATCCAAACATGAAAGCTAACATCTAAACGCGCAAATATAACAAGCAGCTAACAGAGGTTCACAGTTAATATTAAAGAGAACTAACAGAGGTTCACAGTTAACATTAAAGAGAGCTAACATTAAGGTTCACAGTTAACTTACGGGCTACATTTTTCCTTGTAGTACTGCGTGAGCCATTTGTTCTCCTCAGCTGAGAGTTTTGCTACCATATTTCTTGGTATTCTGTAGTTATGTACAAAAAACCCAGTGCTATCCAACACTCGTAAGCTAAACGTGCCTACATCAGGGATACCTTGATTCACCTCTTTTAAGGCAGCACGATCCATATCTTTGTGCTCACTTGCCAATGCCGTCATCATAGTAAACTATTATTTTTTCTACCTTATCATCAATACCAATGGGTTCATCTTTGTGCTCACCTTCTTTCAACTGTAATCCCTTAGCCCTCGGTTTTTTATCCTCAGTGAATGGTATCCTAACCAGTTTACCTTTCTTGGTTGCTCTTCCGCTTGGAGCTCTACTCCTAAAACCCACATATTTTTTTTCTCACCGGCCTCCTCGACCTCATCAATCTTTTGCTGAGTGGAACATTCTCAACCATACCTTCCTCCTCTACAGACGTATGCCCATCTTTAGTTGTCGGTCCTTTTGTCTCCTCTGCCACCTCAGATCTCTCCTCAACCATCTGCTTATCCTCCTCATCCTTGATCACTTCGTCTCTCTCTTCGCTCTTGCCCATTTCCTCGACAACTTCATTCTTGGTAACATTGTCTCTCTCTCTCTCTCCATTCGAGTCCTCTTCATCCTCAACCATCTGACTGTCCTCCTCATCCTTAATCACTTCGTCTCTCTCTTCGTTCTTGCCCATTTCATCGACACCTTCATTCATGGTGACGTCATCTCTCTCTCCATGGTTGTCCTCTTCATCCTAAAATACGAGCTTATTATCAAGGTTTTCTCCATCAATTTCATGCTTGTCCTCTTCTTCGACTGTAGGCTTTCCTTTCAGCTATTGTGCAATAAGCTTCTTCACATTGTTCTTTAAAACCAAGGGATCTATGTCAAAAGATCTGTCCAACCCCTTAACCTTTTCATTAAGTCTACGAATCTTGTTCATGAAAGTTTGATAATACAATTTCTTCAAGATCCTTAGTGTACGGCAAAGTCTCTGGTTTACCTTAGCAGCATTTCTCCAAAATTATAGCTACTCCTCAACTGGTAACGTTTCAATCTCATCTTTCCTTTCGAAAGCCTCATCAGTGGCTTTTAACAAAATCTATAATTTAGAAATAAGAAAAAGTTAACATGATGCTTATAAAGGTTAACAGTTAGAGGCCCACGGTTGACACATATAAATTAAAGGTTCTTCAATTATCTATAGTTAACATGTTAACTATTGTGGCTAACATATTAACTGTTGTGGTTAGCATATTAACTCTTGTAGCTAACATGTTAACTCTTGTGATTAATATGTTAACTCTTGTAGGTAACATATTAACTCTTAAAGGTAACATGTTAACTGTTATGGTTAACATGTTAACTCTTATAGGTAATATGTTAACTGTTGTAGTTAACATGTCAACTCTTGTTGCTAACATGTTTACTCTTGTGGCTAACATATTAACTGTTGTGGTTAACATGTTAACTATTATTTTTAACTTATTAACTATTGTAATTTAGCATATTAGAACTTACCAAACCTATTGACCATCTCTTCTCATGTTCCTTCTCTTCTTCCTTCTTTTTACCATTCTTTTCTTCTTTAATCTTCCTCTTCCTTACTGCTGCTTTCTTCCCCTTCGTATGTACAACTTGAAATTGTGGTACAATCCCTTCACTTCTAATCCTCGTATGATCATCTTCCCTCATCAATGGCCTTCTGATTGGATATTTCTCAACCCATGGGCTAATTTTAGCTATTGGTTTATATACAACATGGATGCTAGCTTTTCCAGCCTTGGCAACTATTATGTGCTTTCGAAAAGATCTATACTTCTTACCAATCTTTACCCAGTTAGTAAGGGGTGGTTTGAATCTATTGCACAAGGCATATCTTTTAATCCCCATCATTTCATAGTACTATAGCTGCAAACAAATAATACATGTTAGTATGCACTACTAATCTTTTAAACATGAATATAGTTAACAGAACTGAATTGAAATATAGTTGACACTGACATGTTAACTTTAACACTGGAAACACTATAGTTAACATGAACCTGAATATAGTTAACCAGATCCTTAAAATAGTTAACATGAACCAGTTAGCCTTAATGGTTTCTTGACGTGAGTTGACAAAATACATGCAAGCGTTCACATGCACATGTTAACCACAATAATATAAAACATTTAATACAACTCACAGGGATCAAAGGCATGCATCCATGTACATAGCTTACTCCTGACCTGTGCAGACCTTTCCTGACAATCTTAATTCCTTTCTTCGTCTGATCATAGATGTATTCCCCCAGGCTACATTCCTCACTCTTTCAATTGAATCAACATATTTGAACAAGAGCCTTGGGATGCCTTGGACACTGCTAGGGCACCACATCATTGAACATTGCAAAGTATCTATAGTAACACAAAATCTTCAATATCCTTCTCCTTTCTTGATTCAACAAGAGATTGCAGTAGCTCTTCCACATATCGCCGCATATTCTTCGCTGATTCTTTGGGGTTCTAGTAAAATGTTCACCAAAATACTCCACCCAAAGCCTATGGAAAGGATCTCTATTATTGTAAATTATTTCCCCATCAATTAGGAAACCTGTATGTTTATGCATCCAGTCTATATCAAAATTAACAACCTTTTCTCTCCCACTTTCGGCATCGGGTAGAGAAAACGCCACTTCATTACCCTTATAGTGACTCAATATAAGTTCTAGCGTGGGTCGATCTACTGCTAGGGGCCAAACTTTACATAATGTTGGAATATACACCATTAGTATGCATCCTAATGACATTGTCGCATTCTCGGTTCGAGGACTTTCATAAATTTATAATATGCAACGAAACTAGCTGTAGGTCTAATTTCAGTAGCACCTGACTTTTTCCTGTATTAAAATTAAATATTTAACATCAACCACACTTAACTTAACATCCAACATCCAATAGTTAACATGCAACGATGAACTGTAACAGTTACGTTATACACCTTAACAAACAATAGCCAAACTTAACATTAATAAGAGGTATATAGGTCACAGTTAACATTAAGGTATCAGCTAACATGTCCTTCAACCAATGTCTAAGCATATAGTTCATAATGCACCTTAATCTATCTAAATTGGAAAATATAACATATAACATTATCTTACTTCTTTATGGATTTCTGTGGTGCGTTTTGTGAACTTGTAATTTTCCTTTTTCTTCTTACACCCCTTTGGAAACTTAACAATATCTGGGTGGCTTCATCGGTGCTGCCATTCCCTGATGATGACGCATGGGTGGATGAAGACTTGGAGGCAGGGGAGGATGTGAGAGAATCGGTACCACGGTCGGTCTTAGATGGTAAAGGGGGGTCTTCATCGGTCTTGGAAGGCGAGGGAGAGTCTTCTCGCTCGTCGTTCATTGGTGCATGTTCCTGACATTGCAGCGACGAAGGAGGATAGTGAACAACTTCGAATTCATTCGCCGGTTTTTTCACCATCTTCGATCCGATTCTGACCTAACCCTAGAGTGTAGATTTTGGTTTTTCATCAGAGGGAGAACAAGAGATAGAGTGCGGGAGGGAGAGAGGAGAGAGAGAGAGCCTCAATAGTAGTTGAGTAGGCGGGCACCGTTACCAACGCACGGAGGCTGTAGCAGAGTGGGCGGGAAGGGTAGAGTCCGGTTTCTAAGAATTACAGCTCATTCTCGTGAGCTGGAGGGGCTGAAATGAACTTTTACAGTGTATTTTGGATTTATACAAAATAATAAAAGTACAGGGGGTTGTTGCACATTGTTTTTTCAATTTTGGGGCCTTGAAGCAATTTTCCCTTACTAATTTCTATATTATTTATCTTGACTTAATATTATGTTGCGCGTATATTTTAAGTTCTTACTTTGATTTCTAATTGTACTAAATTTGTGTGCTGTTTGCATTAACTTTAAACTTATACAGAAGTAGGTGTGAATCAAAACTGTGCATTGAGGGATAAGAAAATCATATAGAGATCTAGGAGAAATTTATGTGTTTCTGTATTAATTCCAAGATTGATGATTACATTGATATCTAAGTTATTTATATTAGTTTAGTATTTTGTTGTATGGACATTTTAAGTCTTTGCATTATTCATTATGAATTTGTGTATTATTTGCATTAAAATTAAAAGTGAGTGAAAAAAATACTTATTAGTCTTCTACTTCCTTCTACAAAAGGTCGTCTATTGGATTCCTCCGTATATACTCTTTTCTCAAATTAATCCAAAGTTTTAGAATTTATCCACCTGAGGGAATTAAAGAATTCAAACTAAACTAGAGTCACAAAATAGAATTCCAAGCAGTGGTGGAACTAGGTGAAGAGAAAAACAGAATACAGGTTTGGATCTCCAGCGGTCGACCGCGAGGCAAGCGCGGTCGACTGGAAACGTGCACAAAAGCCTGGGTGGTTTTTGGACTTGGTGCGATCGACCGCCAAACCCTATAGTGGATTTTAGTTTCTGTCGATTGGTTGCGGTCGACTGTGGGGGTCGATTGCGAGACCTTGTAATGTTTCTTGGGTTCTGTCATTGGTTTCGGTCGACCGTCACGGTCGACCGCGTGTCATGCTAGGCCTTGGACTTTGTTTTCTATTTGCTTTGGGATTGTGTTTTGGTATATATTGAAACACAGTTTTTTAGGGTTCCTAAGGAGAGATTAGAGAATGTTCTGAGCATATTGAGAGGGAGAATTTGTGAGCAAGTTGAGAGATTTTTTGGTTGGGTTAGTTTGAGTGTTTGTGAGATTTGTAACCCTTTGTACTCTCCTTGATTTAGTGGAATCTCCCCATCCTCTCCCTGTAGACGTAGGCAAATTACCAAACTACGTATATCTCTGTGTTTGCGATTGGTTTGTCGTATTTTGGATTGGATTGCACTCGTGTTTGGTTTGGTTATCTTCTCTCATGCCTCACGAACTCGTTCGGTGTGCGAGCACTCTTCCGCAAAGGCACGCAACAATTGATATCATAGCTTAGATTTCAGATCTAGGATTTTGGCATCAGGTGGAGGAAGATTTGTCGTGGAATCTTGGTTCTTAGAGTTCTAGACTTTGATGAAGATAGTGTTTGGGGTTGTCGTTGAAGAATTTGCTTTCCTCATGTGGTTAGAAGATCTATTTGGAATCCATTCCAGGGTTTAATTGGGTAACTTCTAAATTCTATCAAGTTTGAATTTTTTCTCTACAATTTAGAGTTTATAATATGGGAGAAGAAGTTGGTGAAAGCAGCAAGGTGATGGGTACAGTTCAAGTTAGTTTTCAGAATACCAAGATTAGTATGGTTAAATATGATGATAAGATCAATTTTAGTTTGTAGATGAGTGTCGTACATGATGTATTCAATGCTTAGAATTTAGAAGAGACCATCATGGTCTATGAGAAATCACCAAAATATGATGAGGCGATATGGGACAAGATGAATAGGAACGCTTGTAGGGTGATCAGATCCTGTTTGGAACATGAGCTGAAATATGATGTGATTAGAGTGACGTCTGCAATGAAGATGTAGGAGATTCTTAATAATAAGTACCCGACAAAGAGTATTGAGAACCATTTGTACTTGCTGTGAAGATTGTTTAGATTTCTGATGTCCAGGGGCACCTCACTAGCAATTCATATGAACAATTACACTAAGTTATTATCGGACTTGACCAATGTGGATGAGAAGATTACGAATAAGTACAAGACTATTATTCTTTTAGGCTCCTTATCGGATGAGGAGTATGATACCTTCGTGCTTACTTTGTTGAACGAGAGATCTTCTATCATATATAGTGAAGTTACTAATGCTCTGACGAACTATGATTTGAGGAGGAAGGACAAGGACACTTCCCGCGCTAGTACTTTAGGAGAGGCCTTGTCAACGAGAGGTAGAAGCCATATCCGAGAGGTGGTAATAGGAACATGTCAAAGTCTAGAGGCCATTACCAGTTAGAAAAGAACCAGTGTGCGTTCTGTAAGGAACAAGGACATTGGAAGAGAGTCTGCTCAAAGCTCAAGGAGAAAGAGAATATATAGCAAGAAGAAGGGACCGAATGCTAATGAGGTGAATATTGCGAAAGGTGATGATTCCGATGATTCGAGCTTTTCTGTATTGATTACTCCAGATGTGAACCATGTGGATGTATCGGATTGAATACTTGATTCTTGTGCTACTTATCATGTGACTCCTAGACAAGATTGGTTTGTATCATTTGAGAGACTCGATGAGGGTGTTGTTGTCATGGGAAATGATCAATCCTGTGGTATTTGTGGGATAAGTACCGTGAGGATTCTGATGCACGATGGAGTAATCCGTGAATTGAAAGAATTGAGATTTGTTCCTCAGCTAAAGAAGAATCTTATTCATATTGGAGCTTCGGAGGCAAAGGGATTCAAGGTGACTTTTGAGGATGCTGTAGCTAAGGTTACTAAGGGATCATTGATGGTGATGAAGGGAGTTCATAGTCAAAACTTGTATTATTTGAAGGGGAGCACCGAGGTTGGCCAGGTAGCTTTAGCTATTTCAGAGGCGGACATGAGTTGACTTTAGTACTACAGGTTAGGACACATAGGGAAAAAATCAATGCACGCTTTGTGCAAGCAGGGGCCATTGAAGGGAGCTAAGAGTAGGAAGATTGAATTCTGTAAGTACTGTATTCTTGGCAAAAAGACGAAGGTAAAGTTTAGGACTATCATTCATAGGACGAGGGGCATCCTAGATTACGTGTACACAGATGTTTGGGGTCCCACCAAGACGGCATCACTTGGTGGTCGATATTAGTTCATCACGTTTATTGATGACTATTCTAGACGTTGTTGGGTATACATCATGAAGCATAATAATGAAGTCCTAGAGTTATTTATGGAGTGGAAGAGAAGATTAGAACTGTAGACTGGGAGAAAGATCAAGACGTTGCGATCCGATAATAACGGCGAGTATACATCAGACCTCTTTCAGGAGCTATGTCAAGACGATGACATAGAGAGACACTTCACAGTTAGTCATATACCATAGCAAAATAGGGTGGCAGAGAGATTGAATTGGTCTTTACTAGAGAAGGTCTGATGCTTATTGTCGCAGAGTGGTTTGGAAAAGATCTTTTTGTTAGACCCTAAGGACACTATGAAAGAACCCTAGAGGGGGGGTGAATAGGGTTTATGCAAATCTAATCCGATTTAAATGCTAATTAAAACTTACTAACGAATATATCCTAGCAAGTATGATATGCTACAAGATATGTGCAAGAATATATAATATAAGCAAGGGTAAACAAAATTAACATGCAACAATGGTAATATAACAATATGCAAGAATAAATACGCTAATGCCAAACTCAAACACAAGGAAATGATCACGGAGTTCGGACCTCCCGTCCTACGTCTCTGCTCCCCAATCTCGGGGAGAATCCACTACACAACCCAGTTTGGAAGCCAGAACTTTTCTACATACTCGGTTTTCTAGCTAACCGAAAACTCTACACACTTGGTTATCAAGTCAACCGACAACTCTCACAAATTCTAACAATGTACATACACAAGCTATAACCTCAAGTGTTGGTCCTCACGTATCGACTCCCTCAAGTGCTTGGAATTATCACCTCTCACTAGGCCACCGATGCCACTCCTCTTGGTATCGACTCCGTCCTCACCACACACTCCTCTCGGCGTACAAGTGTATTACAAAGTGATGTAGATAATTGTTTAGGCATAATAACAAAGTGTTTGTTCTCTAATACAAGGTGAGAACTCAATGTAAGCTCACATTCTAAGTCACAATCCCACAACCTAATTATACAATGTGTGCAAATACAATAAGCTCAATGGTTGTGTGTGTAAACAAAGAGTAAATAAAATCAACTAAACTCAATATAAACACTAACTTAATAAAATGGTAATTGAACAATATAAATGTAAAGCTAAATTGAGTTTAGGAAAACTTCTCTATAGATAACAAGAGAGAGGGAGAAGAGTGAATGCTCAAACACCAATGATGATCTCCACTTGCTCTTGTGAAATTCTCTTCACAAACAAAACTCTTAAACACTCTTTTAAACAAACTAAAATAAACTTTAAACCCTTGTTAAACTTGTTTAAAACATTCTCTTAGATTGTTGGAGAGATAAATACAATGGAGTATTTATAGGCTCCCAAAACATCAGCAAAAACCCAAGCAAAAAGACCAAAAACCCAAAAACAAACAAAACAGAAAACTAGCCGTTACTGTGCAATGGCTCTCTGATAAGTCGACTAGTGAGTCGACTCATGAGTTGACTTATGAGTCGACTTATGAGTCGACTAATGAGTCGACTTATGAGTCGACTAATGAGTCGGCTTATATGAGTCGACTCAGCAGAAGAAAAATCATAACTCTGTTGCACTTCGTGAGTCAACTTATGAGTCGACTTATGAGTCGGCTAAACATACACAGACCAGATTTGCACAGAAAAACTTAACTTTAAACTGGGTTTAAAAATATCAAATAAATTTAGAAAATATAAAACTTTGGAAAATAATTATAGATATGATAATAAGCATGCTACAAAAATTGGTTTTTAAAAAAACCTCCCAAATGTAAAATATCATCCTTTTGTAAAATAGTCCAAAACATGAAAATATGAACACATGAGTTTTGACGTTTTAGCTTAACCATGTTTTGAAACTTTACAAAATGATTTTGTAGACTTAATAAAAGATATATATGATTATTGTTAGGTCTATAAACCAAGAAAATAATATTTTCATAAAAATACTTGTTTTGCAAACTTTCAAAACAATAAACATGATTTCATTGAACTAAATAAAATTGATATTGATGAAATCATATGTAAGCATATAAACATGAAACAAAAATGTATTTTCTAATTATATTCAATTGTTTCATATTTAAACTTGAAAAATTAAAACAATAAATATGAAGGATGTAATTTCATATTTATATAAACTTGGAAACAAAAACATGTATGTATACATATACCTATATATACCAAAACTAAATTGTGTGTGTGTGTGTGTGTGTGTATATATATATATATATATATATAAACAAAACTTGTGTTGTATATATATAACTATATATTTACAAGAAAACCAATATAATGTGTGTGTATATATGATTGAGCTTAAAGTACCAACACACATAATATAAACATAAACTAATGTTACCCAAACTTGATCTTGATCTTCATTGTAGCTCAACTTGGTAAACTTGGATGAAGCTTAAACTTGGATCTTCAACTTAGAATAGCAAGGCTTCAACCACTATTCCGCCAACCTCCATTTGATATGATCGTTATGACACAATCCATCCATCCTCCAACATATTATTTGTCTACAACAACTACAAAACTGTAAACACTAGACAAACAATATTAGTTGTAAATTGTTTGTAAATCATCTTCAAAACAAGAAGGCCAACACTTTTGGGCTGAGACACTATCATATATGAGCCACTTCATTAACAGGCTGCATTCATCTACGATTGAGGGGAAGACCCCTATGGATATGTGATCGGTAGAGCCAGTACATGACTATTACCAGCTCAATGTATTTGAGTGCCCTACATTTTATCATGTGAAGACAGATAAATTAGAACCTCGAGCTAGGAAGACCATATTTGTAGGATTCAAGTATGGTATCATGAGATACAAGCTATGGGATCCAGTTAATAGGAAGATTGTGCTGAGTAGAGACGTCACGTTCGATGAGGCTTCTATCTTGAAAATTCCTAGCTCTCATCAGGTGGAGAGTGACCCGACAGAGGAGATATCGTAGGTGGTGGAGATCGATGCAGCTCCATGTTATAGGATCTGAAATAGATACACTTGAACACTAGAGGGGGGGTGAATAGTGTTCTTTTAAAATTAATACAAAGTATATTATAAATTGCAAAGAAAAATAGCAAACTCAGAAATTCATAATCACAAACACAAGGATTTTATACTGGTTCCACCAATCCGGTGTACATCCAGTCCCCAAGCAAATCCCGCTTGAGAGTTTCCACTATGATTTTGAATAAACTTACAAAATCAAACGCAAACCTGACCAATTTGCAAGTCCCTGTAAATTGCAACACCAATTGACAAACACCTTACCAATTTGAACACCAATCTCTAAACCAAGAGATTAACCCTCTCACACCCGAGAGAAAACCTTGTTGAAGTAAGAACACAATTGATCCTATAAGCCTTGAATGTGTAATGAAGTGCAGCAGTGGCTTAGGATTCTTTTAATCTCTGTAAATTGCCTAAATGAAAAGTATTTGAAGAATGATTAAAGGCAATTTCAGAAACTCTTCTTTTTCTCACAAATCTGAATGTTTTTCACTTGAAAAATTGCTCAAAGATCAAAGCTTATGGGTATGTAAGTTTCTGCAATTTTTCTGAACAAATAACCTATTTATAGCCCTTGAAAAGACAATTTTTTAAACTTTAAAAACGTTTAAAAACGGCTATAAACTGTCAGATATTCAAACATTAAAAAACTGGAAAACTGTATCTGTAGTCGACTATAGTTGACATTAGTCGACTACACTGAGTTAAACAGACTCTGTGTTTTTGGAAAATTCTCTCAGTAGTCGACTACAAAGTCCATTAGTCGACTACACTGTATTATGACAGAAACTTATAAAACGAAATTTGAGTTCAGTAGTCGACTATTGTTGACATTAGTCGACTATACTGTAAAATATCAGAAACTTATAATTATGTCAAACACTTGAGTAGTCGACTATAATCAGAATTAGTCGACTATACTGTAAATTGACAGAAACATGTATTTGAGTTTAATACAAGAGTAGTCGACTACTATTTTAATTAGTCGACTATTAAGATTAAAAATTCAGCTATAAAGAGTTTTTATAATCAAGTTTTAACTATTATTCTAATGGTTAACATAGGGGATTTCTATAGTTAACCAACACACTAAGCCTGTGTTAGTGTGTTCTAAAATTGTGTGTGTGCGTGTGTGTGATCAAGGCTTGTACAATTATTCTAAGTAAAGAAAATATAAAATACATTAACTAATTTGTTCTTTATTTTCTTCACTTAAAAATGCCTTGAAATCAACTTGCACTTTCCACATATTCTGATATTAAAATCTGCATGTAAGAGTTAGTGCACACACATTGTATAAATTGTTATCATCAAAACACTATCATGGAGATATGATATTCAACACATGTTATCCAGATGATACAGTATCCATTAGAGTGCCGACTAATATAACGCCAGGCGAGCACGACGATGACGAGGAGGATACGGATACAGAAGTGTAGGAATATGGACCAATGACTCAGGCTCAGGATTCTATTACAGTTCAGAGACAGAGGAGAGACATACGGATGCCAGTACGGTATACCGACACAGTAGTTGCGTATGCACTTCCGGTGGAGAGTATCGATGAGTTGGTGCCTACTACTTTCATAAAGGCCGAGCAGAGTTCGCTGGCTGATTCGTGATAGGTAGCTATGCAGGAGGAGATGGAGTCTCTTCATAAGAACGATACATGGGAGCTTGTTGAGCTTCCAAAGGAGCGAAAGGCGATTGGTTGCAAGTGGGTATACACGAAGAAGGAGAGCATTGAAGGCACTCTAGTGAGGTTCAAAGCTAGGTTGGTTGCGAAGGTCTATGCACAGGAGGAATGTATTGATTACAATGAGGTTTTCTCTCTGATGGTGAAGCACTTTTCAATTCGGATTTTGCTAGTTTTGGTGACACAGTATGGTTTGGAGTTAGATCAGTTGGATGTAAAGATGATATTTCTTTATGGTGATCTTGATGAAGAAATATATATGACTCAGTCATTGGGATTCCAAGTTGTAGGGAAGAAAAAGGTTGTTTGTAGGTTAAAAAAATTGCTATAGGTTTGAAGCAATCTCCTCGACAGTGGTATAGATGATTTGATGGTTCAATGATCGATCATTCGTATACTTGGAGCCAGTTTAATCCTTGCGTGTATTTTCATAAGTTCAAAGGAGGTGCATATATTTATTTGTTGTTTTATGTTGATAACATATTGGTAGCTTCTATTTTCAGATCCGCTATAGATGAGTTAAAGATTCAGCTTTTAAAGGAGTTTGAGATGAAGGATTTAGGTGAGGCAAAACGCATTTTGGGGATGGAGATCGGCCGAATTTATTTGACACTGGTGGCTTATTTGAAGAATGTTCTACAGCGGTTTAATGTTAGCATGGATACGAAGTCAGTTAGTGTACCTTTGGGAGCCATTTGAACCTTTCAGCTGATCTTTTACCAAAGATATGAAGACTCCATATACGAGCGCAGTTGGAAGCTTAATGTACGCGATGGTATGTACGAGGTCGGATTTGTCACAGGCGGTGAGCATGGTTTCGAGATACATGCATGATCCAAGAGTAGGTCATTAAGACGCCGTGAGATAGATTTTGAGGTACATTCGAGATACTCTCAATGTTGGTTTAGTTTTTGAGCGGGACACTAGAGATGGATAGTTATGCATTGGCTATGTTGATTTGGATTATGCTGGAGATTTGGATAAGCATCGGTCTATAATAGGGTATATAATCACTTTGACCCGTGCGTCGGTGTGTTAGAGATACACCTTACAGTCTACGGTGGCTTTGTCGATGATGGAGGCAAAGTATATGATAATTACAGAGGCTGTGAAGGAGGTTATTTGGCTTCGGGGACTTTTGGAGGAATTTGGTGTTTCGCAGCGGTCCGTCACTATTCATTGTGATAGCATGAGTGCTATTTATTTGATGAAGAATCAGGTTTTTCATGCGAGGACGAAGCACATTAACATTCGTTATCACTTGTTTAAGATATTTTTAAAGATGCGAGGACGATGTGGAGATTGTGAAGGATAATCCGGTGGATATGCTCACTAAGGTGGTTCCAAACAACAAGTTTGATTATTATCAAAACTTGTTACACATTCGTGATTGTTGAGGCCGTTGATAGCCATTTGGATGAACTACGGGAGCTTGATCCCTTGAGAGAGGGGGATATGTAGGCAACCACATTGGTGTAGCCGAGTTTGGAGAGACGACGTATGGTGCTCTTTGTTTGGTGTCGGCTCAGTTTTAGGAAAACTTCACCGAGGTAGAGAATTGAAGAAAAAACAGAATACATGTTTGGATTTCCAGCGGTCGACCGCGAGGCAAGCACGATCAACCGAAAATATGCACAAAAGCCTGGGTAGTATCTGGACTTGGTGCGGTCGACCGTCAAACCCTGTAGTAGATTTTAATTTCTGTCGATTGGTTGCGGACGACTGTAGGGGTCGACCGTGAGACCCTGTAATGTTTCCTGGGTTCTGTCGTTGGTTTTGGTCGACTGCCGCGATCGACCGCATGTCATGCTCGGCCTTGGGCTTTGTTTCCTAATTGCTTTGGGATTGTATTTTGGTATATATTAAAACACCATTTTCTAGGTCTCCCAAGGAGAGATTAGAGAGTGTTCTGAGCATATTGAGAGGGAGAATTTGTGAGCAAGTTGAGAGATCTTTTGATTGGGTTAATTTGAGTGTTTGAGAGATTTGTAACCCTTTGTACTCTCCTTGATTTAGTGAAATCTCCCCATCCTCTCCCCGTAGACATAGGCAAATTACCGAACCACGTATATCCCTGTATTTGTGACTGGTTTGTTGTATTTTGGATTGGATTGCACTCGTATTTGGTTTGGTTATCTTCTCTCGTGCCTCACGAACTCGTTCTGTGTGTGAGCACGCTTCCGCAAAGGCGCACAACACTAGGAACTTCAGCAATGAGGGTCCAAAGAGAAAATAAAAGTAAATGGATACTAAAAGTTTCAAACACTATTTCTTCAATTTAATTACAAGGAGCTCTTCAATCTACGATGTTCATCCGCTCAAAACACTATTGAAAGAGCATTAGAGTGTTGAAGAAGGGTGGGCCATTCTTAGAACACCAAGCTTCTTTGACAAAAAGACACAAGTTAGGATTATAAATGCTTGTTTTATTCTTCACAATTTCATAAGAGATGAAAATATGGAAGAGAATGATTTGTTGCATGAGCTGGACAAGGAGCTTGAAGATGCAGACACTTGATAGCGACGATGAGGTTGATTACATTACAAGTGCTTGAGCAACAGGTATATGGAGTTTGTTTAGAGACGATATTGCTTTGGAGGTGTTCAATGAATACCAAGCTCCGAGAGCTCGTGCTACTTGAGATAGGTAATTCTCGAACTGAAAAGTTTTGATTTTTATATTTTTATTGTTTGATTGTAAGTTTGTACACTTGCTTCCTTTCTATAGGCTAAGGTTAATGCTTGTTATATTTCATTCATGCTTCCATAGGTATGCATATTAACTCTTTTGCTGCATTGTTTTTTCGTCAAAAGCTTGTCCAGTTCTATCCATAACATTTTCTAATTTAGTGCAGGTTCAAAGCGCCCTTGTTGCCGATCCCCGCTCAACCCCTCCATAAGTTCTCAAGCACCAATTTCCCCGCCATTCTCGCCATCGATAAGGTACAAGGACCAATGAAAAATAAAATTTTACTGAAAGATTTTAAAGCTATTTACTATCTATTTTGAGTATCCTGTTTTGGTTGTGTAACTTTAGCATGCTTTTGTTTTGTTTACCCAAGCAGGTATGCAATATTTATATAGATATTCTCAGTGGAACTTATTGTTTTTTAATTAATCTTGCTCTCTTTTAATTAATCTTTTGCACACAAATAGTTGTATTTTGCTGGATTTTCTATAAATACTAGTTAATGGAACTACTTTCTACTACGTATATTTCATGAACAAGCAGAACTATACAAGGATCCTAGTGAACCTGACAGATATTCTTTGTGAATAATGTGGCAGATGGTGTCTAAATTGACTCATACATGTACTGTTGCAAAAACAAGTTTCCTAATGTTGTAAGCTATAACTAGAAGGGTTTAACTATTGTATTTTAACTGTTTTGAGATTAACTTCAAATTAGTCCACTAATAATTAGTAGATAGAGACATCAGAATAGAAGACTGACTCATCATCCGGGGAATGATATCTGAAATTAAAATTTATCGATTATGAACATTATAATAATATCATTTTGTTAGCATTCTCTCATCTCAATTTCTTGCATCACATGAACCTAAAGTATCTGCTTCTTATTTATCATCCTCATACAATTTGTCCATGCATCCAACATTAGATTGAGTTTGGAATAATCATACTTTAATCACAAGTTCTCTACTAATTTATTTATTTTTTCTATTTTCTCAAATACAACTTTATCAATTTAACTTCTGATACAACATATACAGTGATAACACGACCACTTATTGTAATATGCTCGTGCAACTTGTTATTTTTCGCTTCTTTCCTGTGGAGTTTTTTATACTAAATTATCAAATGCACTCCCATTGATGATGTCCCCTAATGTAGGAGTCCCTTGATAGATAGTGCATTCAATCCCATCATTTAAAAACTACATCCAAATCTCCATTTTTGCTAGTCTACGTTACAAATCTGAGCAAATTCGTACACGATAATAATTCTCATTTTTTCGCGCTAAACACAGACTGAATTATGGGGTTCATCTTACTCTTGAAAAATGAAGTTTCTCTAACTTCAGAATTTTTATACTAATATGGCTTCATTCTTCTTAAGGTAATGAGCAGAAAAGATAAATAGACTTTGCCTCCTACACAAGGAGGTAGGAAAAAGAACTATCTTACTTGGAATCTGCAAATAGATATGATACTTATTTACCTCGACTAAAAGTTCCTATTTATTCAAACTGAAATATATGCTCTTTCCTCACAAGCATTTTATGTGGAAACCACGTGGCTTCATGGTCCTTGAGATGGCTTAAACTAAACTCTTCCTTGTGTTTGTTTTAGTTCTTGTCAACACTTGAACAACAAGCAAAATTGTTCTTACATTCTTTTTTGTAGATGCAAGGCATATGCAAAGCAAGCAGGTTTATTTCCCAACTAGCTTAGATTGCTTTCTATTGTCTTTCAGAACAGAGTTAATTGCACATGTACATAGACCATTTATAGTATCACACTTTAGAACTTATTTTCCATACAATTTGATTTTAAAAAAATAACATAAACGGTCTACAACACTCCTTCACAGTAGCATTTTGATTTTTAAAATAGAATATGATTCTCAACAATCTAAATAGAACATGATTTCTTTTCTGTTGTAAGTTCGCACGATCTTTAAGAATAGAGCTGATTTAGTCTTCTTCTTGTTGTTTCAGATAATTCAAGAACTCGCAAAGCAGAGCTTACTTCTTGAACTGAGGAGAGAGCTACAATAAGAAATACAAAGTAAAAGTGTATAAGAAATAGAAAGAAACTCTCATATGAATTAGATGTAAAAGTTTTAAAGAAACTAGTGCGAGAGCAACTTAAGCATGACACTATATAATGGAGAAATATTACATTTTGGGGGTTCTCTTTTAACCCAAAGTTTTACCCTACTTATTTAAATACCCATCCACTTTTCCAAACATTAGTACACCCAATGTATCTCATCCAACTTATTTTTAAATCCAATATGTATAATACACTCATTCTTTATGTGAACAACGGCTGCGAGACACCAAAAGGTGTCTCGTCGGCACGACGCGTGCGAGACACCCACGCGAGACACTTGAGGTGTCTCGTGCGCGAGACACCTCAAGTGTCTCGCGCAAGTCCGAACAGTTAGGGTATTTGGGCCGCGCTAGGGTTTTGTTTTGGCCATGTTTCCTTGGTATAAATAGGAACTTCGTTCCTAGGGTTTTGTGCGGCAGTTTTTCAGAGAAAAAGATAGTTTTCACATCTGAAATGTGAGGTCTTGAGGAGAGACAAAGAGAGAAAACTTGGAGGGATTGTACAAGAAATAGATCATATTTCTTAGGTAAAATCGAAGTCTCTTCTCTTTGAGACGAGCTTGTGGGTTGTACAAGTCGTCAGTGTTCTCCATCATAGTTAAATACTTCTTTACCTCTCCTCGTGGACGTATGTAAGTTTGTCGAACTACGTAAATCTTGTGTCTTACTTATGTATTGGTTGGTTCCCTCGATATTTAGACCTAGATCTGATATTGAAAAGAATGTATATCTCACCTTACTGAGATATTTCACTTATGTTCTTGTTTCATATTGAAACTGAAATATTGAGATTGGCTTGTGTTTTGTGAAAGTAAAAGCCAGGGCTTTTGTCTTAAGGTGATTCGCTTCCGTAGTGAGGTGGGCATATCATTACCCAACAATTGGTATCAGAGCCCCTTGATCAGATTAGTGATGGTAGAACTTCTGATTTGAGGTGGTGCTTGGTTATTGTGTGGTGCACACAAGATGTTTGTTAAAATTCCTGGGAGAAGCGGATTTAACTAATACAAGTGAAGAATGACGTCTACCAGTAAAACGGTCAAAGTGGAAAAGTATGAGATTGAAAAGTTCAATAGAAAGAATGATTTTTTCTATTGGAGGATGCAAATGAAAATATTGTTGATTTCACAGAAATTGCACAAGGCTTTGGTAGGAAAAGAAAAAAAGCACAAAGATATGCCTGATGAGGATTGAGAAGAGTTAGATCTCTAAGCACGAGCATCGATTATCCTATACCTTGAGAGAAATATAGCTTTCTTGGTGGATGAAGAGGAAACGGCTGCGGATGTGTGGTCAAAATTAGAGAGTAACTTCATGACAAAGAGTCTAACAAATCTGATCTACTTAAAATCCAAATTGTATACTTGCAAAATGGAGGAAGGATCATCAATCCAGGAATACATCAACAAGTTTGATAGGATCATATTGGGTTTGAAAGACATCGATGTGATAGTAGAAGATAAGGATCAATCACTTCTGCTACTTCTTTCTTTACCTAAGTCTTATAAGAACCTGGTACAAACATTGATGCTTGTAAGTGACAATTTGAAGATGGATGAGACTAGAATGACACTTCTAACAGATGATCTTCGGAAAATTACAACTAGTAACATAACTACTAGTGGTAACAAGGAGCAAGCACAATGATTGTTTGTAAGAGGAAGGGGCAATGAGCAAGGAAAAGGCAAGGGAAGAAAGTCTAGATCAAAATCGAGAACTCTTGCAAGAAGACCATGTTTCTAATGCGGTGAGCTTGGGCATTTCAAGGTTGACTGTCCTAACAAGAGAGTAGGTGGGAAGAAGAATAACAATAAAACTAAGAGAAGAGAAGGTAAGGAAGAGGTAAGCCATATCTCGGAGGAAGGGAGCAAAAAAGAATGCTACACCGTTACGTGTGGTGAAGATACACCCAGTAAGTGGATTCTTGATTCAGGTTGCTCTTACCATATATGCCCAAATAGGAAGTGATTGATACGGCATAATTATGTACCAAAATTGCAAGTGCACAATTGATCAAGTTATAGTATAAAAATATCGATCCCACGAGGAAGGTGATTTTAAGATATTATTAGAATTGGTTCTTATATTGTGTGCGTGACAAAATAGGATTAAAGAATAAGTGTGATTGTATTGAATGGTTGTTTTGATTTATGTGCAAGAGATAATAAATTGAATTTTGGAGAAGAAAGAATCAAAGAATAAATAAAATCACAAGGTAAGAAAGAAGAATGAATAAAATCAAGAAATAAAACCAAGAATGAAAAGAAAATTTAAGAAAGTTAAGATGGAGGATTCAAAAGAGGTAAGAAATTTAGAATATATCCACTAGCTAATTTCAATTATAAAATACAAACTATTCTCTTTTTAACATAATTCAACTTAGATTTATTAAGTATAGACTATCAAACCATTTAAGGAAAGTATAACCTATCAAATTATCATCTAAGTCAAAATTACTATTCATGATAAGAACAACAATAAGATAATAATCCTAGAATTCATAAGCACAACCTATCAAACCATTTAAGATAAGTATAGATTATCAAATTCTTCTTCTACCGATTAGTTCTCTAGTTGATTATCCTAAACATGAACATTTACATGAATATTTTAAGTGAAAGAGAATAATTCATACAATATAAAAGAAATTAGACTAGCATCATACAATTCTAAGATTCCTACAAGAATTAATTTCTCGTCTTAAAAAAAATAAAAACAAGAAGAGAAAGAACTAATTACAAAAATAAAAAGAAAAGAAAAATCTAAACTATGAACAAGAAATAAATCTAACTACAAAGAATAAAAATCTAAACTACAAAATAAATTGCAGAAATTAAATGCAAGAAAATAAATCTACTCTACAAATTAAAGTGCAAAAAGAAATAAAAAGATAAGAAAATAAATCTACACTACAAGCATGAATGTAAATCTAACTAATAAGTAATAATAAAGAAATTACAAAAAAAATAAAAGAGGAAAATAAAAGAAATGCAAACCTTCAAATTGCTCTTCATCTCCATCCTCATCATTCAACAAAGAGGAGAAAAGAAAATTTAAAGAGGAGAAAAATTATTATTATTAATTACAACAAAAGTTATAATTTTTGGAAGGTCTTCTCAATTAAGAGTAGCCCTCCTCTCCAAATGGAGTTATAATATTTTTCACACCCCTAACCCCTCACTCTCTACCCCTATTTATAGTAAACATCAGTGAATAAGAGCCATTGGATTGAAATCTTATCCAAAAAATAACAAAAATCAGCCATAGATTCGTAACAAACTGCGCAGGGTATCGATGCTGGCATCGATACAGGCATCGATGCGGGCATCGATGCCCCCATCGATGCAGGCATCGATGCCTGCCTCTCTCTGGTTACTGTCCGAACTTGTTTCTTCTTGTGGGCTTTGGGCTTGGACAAATCTTTGATTTCTTCATTTGTTTGATTTGGGCTTTAACATTTCTTGGGCTTTACTTCTTCTTCTTAGCTTGGGCTTTTGGATAATTTGGAAATTGATTTTTCAATGGGCTTCTTTGCTTCATTTTTTATTTAATCAACGGGTTTTTGTTGAGAGGTTGGAGTTTAAGATTTATTCTTCATTAACCTGTAATTAAAAGATAAAAACAATTATTAGTGGTATATTTATTCATATAAAATAGATAATGAGGGTATAAAACTGTAATAAAATATGATTATCAAATACCCCCATACCTAAACTCTTGCTAGTCCTCTAGCAAAGAAAATAAAAATAAAATTATAACTCACTTTCGCAGGAATCGTGGTTGTATTTAGCACATACAACAAGCCTTTAAACCCCTAGGTTACCCTAGTGGACGAGTTGTAGTCTCGTGAGGGTTTGTAGTGATTATACCCACAAAATTCGGTCAATCTTGTCAAGTTAAATAAGTCAGTAAATAACAGATTTTTCTTGATATATTTAGACATTCTAATTAAAGCTAGTTAATAATCAAGAAAACATTTTTATATATAACTCCAATGTAAATTCCTTAGAAAATCTTTTTCATTATAGCAATACAAAACCAAGTCAAATCTTAGAGATTTAATTTAAAAGTTTTGAAAAGAACATGCTAACTCTTTGTTTTAAATAATTTTCAAGTCTCTTGATCAAAAATTGTTTTTCAAGACCATATATACAAAACAACAATATATAAAAAAAAATTCTTGTTATAGATATATATATGTAAATTTTTTTTTCACTCTTTTATTCTTGGTGATTGTTTTCTATTTTAACGGGCTTTCTAAGTGACCATTTAACGAGTTTTGGGCCAATAAATCCCAACCCAATTGGGCTTAGGTCATTAATTATAGAAATACTCCTTGGGCTTAATTACTCAGTCAACTTAGGCTTTATAAGATAGAATCACCTTGAATTTAAGAGTTTTTTTTTTGGGTGCCCATTTTTCGCACTCTTCTTTTATAAGGTTAATTTTTTTTAATATATATGTGTAAGTATATATAATCTGAAAAATGTGTAAATCAAGATAACTTGAAAAAAATATTTTCAACTCTAAGTTAAGCATGCAAAAAAGTTCATTATTTTTAATTAAAAATCTAAGGTAAGACTTAAGTAAAGTATACTACTTGAAAAATCATTTCTTAAGAATTTTATTTGGAGTTATCATAAAAGGTGAACTTGAGTATGTCACTAACTAGGAGTTAGAAAATTTAAAATCTATCAATTAGATCAATTATTACTTAACTCTATTAATTTGGCAAGTGATAATTTTTTCTAATGTTGAAAGAAAGAAAAAAAAATACTGAAACAAAACACTAACTAGCAAAATATAAACAAAGGCTAACTAGCTACACCCCCATACCCAGACTTTGCAGTGTCCTCAAGGCAAATACTATCCAGAATATCATAGTTTAATAAGTACATGCTGAAATAAAAATCAAAGACTAGGTAAAAATAAAAAGAACATCCCTCACTGCTCATCTCCTGATATATCGTCATCCACATCATCAGCGGCAGCTGCTGAACTCGGTCCTGCCTCATCCTCTCCTGGAAAATCATCTGGCTGAAATGGTGTGATAAAACTATGAAGCTCAGGTGGAGGTCCATCTGTATCTCCATGTTCTCTCTGTCATCCTCTCGCCAAATATGCCATTGTCTCGGTGGAGTAGCTCAGCTGACCATGCATCTCGTGTATCTGTCGCTGTATCCTGTGTATCTGTATCTGCATCCTTTCCATGCGACTCCGCATTCTGTCCATCTCCTCTCGAATAGGATCCTGTGTAGCTGGCTGGTGCTGAGGAGGCTCTCTACCTGAAGGACCG
>BQKN01001026.1:0-23574 GCA_022839385.1 Asparagus kiusianus
TATATATATATATATATATATATATATATATATATATATTAACTACAAGTACTTTTTATAAATACTTAGTAGCCTAGTGGAAAGTTAATGTTTTGATGTTTTAAAAGGTTCCTTGTTCAAAGCATACCAACGGGAAGCCGAGAAGTGTTTTATTTGAATTAATCCATCATAAGTTGTCATGGGTCATGGGCCGTGGGTCATGGGCCAGGGATCAGGGCTAACCGGGTTGAGGCGCTAAGTGGTGCTTGTAGGCATCTAAAAATACCTATAGGTGTTTGTACACAGCTCGAGATGGAAAGAAGACAACGAACGTCGTTATCCGAGTCTAAGAGGATTATCTGTCGTCGACAAGCGCAAGAAGTGAAACGACGAACCAAGTGGCCCGCGCGTGTCAATCAGCTCGCGCACGTTAATCAGTTGGTGCGCATCGGTCAACACTCACGCGTCAATCAGTTCGTACGCGTCGGTCAACACACGCTCGTTAATCAGTTTGCGCGCGTCAGTCAACACGTGCACGTCAATCAGTTCGTGCGCGTCGGTCAGTGCGCGCTCGTCAATCAGCTCGCGCGCGTCGGTCAATACGCGCCCGTTAATCAATTCGCGCGCGTCGGTCAACACGTGCGCGTCAATCAGTTCTCGCACGTCGGTCAACACGCGCACGTCAATCAATTCGCGCGTGTCAGTCAACGCACGCATATGAATCAGCTCGCGCGCGTCAAGTAGCTCGCATGCATCAATCAGCTCGCACGCGTCGATCAACTCCAAGCAACTGAATACACTCGTCAGTCAACTTGCACTCGTCGGTCAGTTCCAAGTGCCTAAAGAAGCTAACGAGCACATGAAGCAAGTTAGTAAATCGTACAAGTCAACAAGACGGTTGAATACGCAAAACGATGGAAAATACAAGTCCCGAAAAAGTTGGAAAACACCAAACAGTTCAGCAAGAGACCGAACTATCCACACCCGTGCGAGTCGAACCGCGCCGACCCACGGCCGGTTGGTCGGCCCACGCCAACTCGCGCCCCCGCGGGTCGACAGGGTGTTTCGCGCAGGTTTGACCTCCGGACGCGTTTTTGACGGTTTTGTACGGTTTTCTCGGGATTTATTTGTTTCAGGAGTTCCCAACTGACTTGATATCATCTACAAACGTGGTTAGATCGTTATTGACTAAAGATAAGGCCAAATAACTCATTCTCATCCACATACCCGCATCCGGAGCCCTATAAATACAAACCTAGGGCCTCATTTCAGCGGGGGCGGAATTATTATCAAGAGGGCGAGGTGCTGCCAGATTGAGGAGTCAAAGGAGCACGAATTTCAGCAAGGGTTGATAGATCTTGGCGAGTTCTTCAGCATAAAGAAGGAGAGTTTGAAAGATCCAAAGCCCGCTTCCCCCATTTCCTTGAGATCAGGCTTGGTCTTGATCTCGAGAAGAGTGCTGATTTCGCTTGGTCGATCTCAACGCTTCAAATCAAATACTTCCTCGACGAAGGCGAAGCTCTGCCGAATTTTCCATCAATCGGATCTGATTCGTAGGCGGTCCACGGATAAACCCCGGCACAGACAAAGATCCCACACAAAACAGAGACTAATAAATAGGATCTGTGTGTAGTTTGAAGGAGATTGTAATTTTTATTTTCATTGTGTAAAGGTCTTATAAAAAGACCGATCTTTTTGAACTTGTTGTAACGATCAAAGTTGTAATGAGTTATACAATAAAGAAAACAATTTTCTACCCAAACACGCTAGTGACCATAGTGAGAGCCAACAGCTTTGTTGCCGAAGCTGTCGTGTCGTAACCTCGGATCTGCATCTCGGTTGAAGAAGTGGTCGAATATGAGTTCGACCAACTAAAGTTCGAGGGGTATCTATCGTCCTCCTCCTCCAGATCCTCCGCCCCTCGTGAGTGCAGGAAGGTCAAGGCCCATGTTGCTGCTACCCTCTCGCTTTGCAACACCCCTCTAGCTTCCAACGAGGCCGGATCTATAGATCTGAACTCCTCCTCAATCAAGGAGTTGAGTACTGAAGGCGCGCCAATCCTATCGAAGAGGGCACGTTAAATGCGACATCAACGCCTCACGCGTCAGCTTGTTAAGGCTTTGGAGCCAATAGACGGGATCCGTTATGAGGCAGATCTAAAATTCGAGGAGCATCAAACGACCTAACAGCGAGCAAACGTCCCCTCCTCCAAATCATCAATAAGTGAATGGATCCAAGTCAAAAGGATCTGTTCAACACGTGATGAACGAATTCAGAAGCGCCGCGCACTTACACACACGCAAATTCTTGTGCAAAAGGCACAAAAGATGCAGAAGGACGTAGCCAAGAAAGAATTAAGGCTGCATCAAACTTGGAGGCCAAAGTCCGAAACAGCAGCCAAAAAGATCGAAAAATACGGGTCACTCAGATCCGACCATCCTGCTCACGGGTCACTCAAATCCGACCCGCCAAGTCGTAGGTCACTCAAATCCGACTCGCCAAGCTACGAGTCACCCAGATCCGACCCTCCAAGCCACGGGTTACCCAAATCCGACCCTCCTACTCACGGGTCACCCAGATCCGACCTTCTAAGCCGTGGGTTACCCAGATCCAACCCTCCTGCTTGCGGGTCACCCAGATCCGACCCTCCTGCTCGCAGGTCACCCAGATCCGACCCTCCTGCTTGCGGGTCACCCCGATCCGACCCTCCAAGCCACGGGTTACCCAGATCCGACCCTCCTACCTGCGGGTCACCAGATCCGACCCTCTAACCCACGGGTCACTCAAATCTGACCCGCGCCAGGGTCAAGATAGAAGACGTTCGGCACCTGTTTCGTCGATCCCTTCGAGTTCCGCACCTCCGGTGGAGCACCGTGATAGCGTGGATTTGTCCTGATTTAAGATGAAGATCACGGATCGTCTTGATCCTTTGCACGTGGGTCGAGCCAAAGCCCCGGTCAAAGAACGCTTGGGTCGGGTGACTGAATCCTGAGCAATTACTCAAGCTGGGGGTCACACACGAAAAACTCTCGTAATTGACCGTCTCGGACGGTGAATTAAAGTCGAAGAGCCCATCAAGAGTTCATGCTTACAAATGCGTGACTGTAAACGTGTGACTCTTGAGAACGCTAACAAGACGACAAATCCCCTGAAAGAAACGTATTCATCTGACGATGACAACGTTATACCAGGGGAGTCATGCCAACACATGATAGGTTGCTCCGGTCATATGACCGACGAGTTGTACTATCGGGTTGGGGGTACGAACAAGTCTCGGAAGAGAAATACTCAGGAAACAAAATCTCACTGCCCGTGCGCCAAACTTATTAGGGTAGTATTATCAGCGTGTAGCTACCCCAAGACCGCTCTGCAGAGGGTCTCGGTATTCGAGAGGATATCTAACAGAATGGCTAAGTCAAAACCAAAGCGCTTTCATAAAAAACGATCGGCTATTCGAGATGATGAATTCCTGGAAGTTACCATCAATATGGTCAATAAGGGAAATTCCCTGATTGTTTCAAGTGATTCTAGCCCCGACTTTTCTCTAGGAAGAAAAGTTAACTCGGGAATAGCCCAACTGATGTCTCGACTCCAGCTGGAAGCGGTCGGATCCAAACAATCTGCAGTCATAATTAATGTGGCTGATAAGGGAAAGTCGATTTGACCTTCTAGTTCTGATCCGCTTATATCGCATCGTCTAACCCGATTGCGATCGGGAACCATTAGACAAAGAGATTATCAGAGAATGCAAAAGGGATTATCCTCGGATGATGAAGCATCAGATGCTAACTCTGTAGTCGCTCCTAACAAAATGGTGTCCAGCCCAGGATAATCCCACGAGGCATTCATGATCACCGAGCAAATCGCCAGAATTCTCGAGGATGCTCTAACCAAGCAAAAAGAGGCATTCAAGATTGAAATGGAAATGGCTTGCTACGGATAGCATGACCAACAAATTCGGGTCTGTCCAATCAGTTCGGTGAATCCAGCCGTCGCAACCTTGCTGACTAAGCAAGTAGCGATTCAGATGTTGGATGAACGTCTTAATGCTGAGAACCCTCCTGTTGACCAGAACACTGGGGGTGGCGCCATTGAAGATAACAAAACCGGGGGTGGTCCTGCCAATGATAACAACATTAGGGGTGGCCCTGTTGTTCCTCTCACAAATTGTCCGAAGCATGATACAGACGAGGATGAAAAAAATAAAAGATCTCGAGAGTAAAATCAACGCTCTAATGTCTGCTCAAGAAGTAAAAAGGACTGATATTCCATGTCCCCATCCAAGAGAGTAGGATTCAATAGCATACCCGAGGAAGTTCAACCTGATTAACTTCATGCCGTTTGATGGGAAGGGTTCGCCCACGCAACATCTGATCTATTTTAAATCCCACTTGGGTATGATCTTCGGCAATGAAGCCGTGATGGTTCAGTCATTTGTTGTCACCCTTCGCGGGCTCGCCTTCGATTGGTATCACCGTCTCAAGTCTGAAAGTAATACGCGTTACCGGTTTAGTCTTTCACCGATTAAAAAAGACACCAGAATTTCAGTCTGGAGAATTTTATCCCGAAGCCTAAGTAGGGATAAGTCAGTACCTAACACGTGTTGCCGGGTAGTCTATTCCCATGAGAAAGACGAAGTCTATGTATTCAATAACGTAGCACTAAGAGAGTTAACTCTCTTAGCACAACGTCGCATGCGGAACGGACTTAAACAATTCGCATGCTAGCCCGATTCAAACGGTAATCGGTAAAGGCACGTTAAATCCGTTGAAGGCTGAGGATTTGCCAAAAATCATAAGCCTACGTCTGATACACGTCACTGTTTAGTCTTTTTACGGGAGAAAGACGAAGTCTACGTATTCAATATCGTAGCACTAAAAGAGTTAACTCTTTTAGTACAACGTTACATGCAGAATGGATTTAAACAATCTACATGCTAGCCCGACTCAAACGGTAGTCGATAAAGGCTAATCAAACCTGTTGATGGCTGAGAATTTGCTAAAAGTTCTATAAAAACGAGTCATTGACGCATCAGCTTTATTAGTTGGTCTCGTAACTTGAGCATCTAATGACTTCGGGATAAAATCCATATCTGCAGATGAAATAACTTTAATAGTTGGTCCTGCAACCCAAAATTTAGGATCGCTATGCTCCAACACCTTAAGAGCTTAAACTGTGTAGACTCCAGCAAACGTACGAGTATAAACTGTGTCGATGCCGGTCAACGCATCAGCAATCTCGCCAAAATAAGGCAAACGATGATTTTAGGGAGTTCAATCAGATTCAGATACGAATTTCTGACAAAGATGATCAGTTCAAAGTCAACTCAATGACACGAGCTAAGTTCAGAAACTTACACACCAACTTTAATTCAAGATTTCGACAACGGTCAGACGATAAACGCAGCGCTGGAAGAACTTTATCTATTTGACAAAACACTGAAAGACTAAAGATTGAAGAAGTCAAGAATTGAAGCAGTTCATAGGTCCCTCTACGAAATTGAGGAAAAACCTATCTTATCCAAAGCCTTCCAGACTCTTCTATAAAAGAAATGAGTCTGAAATACTTTGGAGGGGGTATCTGTAGGCGTCTAAAAATGCCTATAGGTGTCCGTACATAGCTCGAGATGGAAAGAAGACAACGAATGTCGTCATTCGAGTCTAAGAGGATTATCTGTCGTCGATAAGCGCAAGAAGCGAAATGACGAACCAAGTGGCCCGCGCGTGTCAATCAGCTCGCGCACATCAATTAGTTCGCACGTGTCGGTCAACACGCGCGCGTCAATCAGTTCGTGCGTGTCGGTCAACACGTGCTTGTTAATCAGTTCATGCGCACCAGTCAACTTGCGCATCAATCAGTTCGTGCGTGTCGGTCAGCGCGCACTCGTCAATCAGCTCGCGCGCATCGGTCAACACTGTTAGGTCTCATGTTATGAGCCTACATCTTCTAATCTTGTTTTGATGATTACAAACAATTCTTAATATTGTTTGTCTAGTGTTTATGTTTCTTATTAGGTATTCTAGATAAACAATGAGTTGGAGGATGGATGGAATCGAGCATTCACGATCATATCCAATGGAGGTTGGCGGAATAGTAGAGTGAAGCAACGTACAATTCAAGTTAAAGATCAAGTTCAAGCTTCATCCGCATGTGTACCAAGTTGAGCATATTGAAGATCTCATAGCTTGGGTAAATTAGTTTAGGGTTTATATAATGTGTGTTAATTCTATAAAGCTCGAATATACACACATATATATTTGTGATTTTCATAACTATAAGTGTTTTTATGCAAAATAAGTTTTGAACTATATTTACATCATAAATAACTTTTATTATGTCCATATAAATATTCCATAAGTTTTCAACACTTGTTTTGAGTAAAAAATAAAAATCACATGTTTTTCATATATACGTTTTTAGTGCTTTTGCAGAATACAGTGTTTTTCATAAATTATAAATGCAAATTGAAAAATTCTTTTTCCAACATGTTTGTATGTATGATTATAAACTTTTCCCAAGATTTTACATTTTTTTGGAAATTATTTACTATTTTTAAAGAGCCTTCAAAAGTCAGATTTTGGACATGCACAGTGTCTGTGCATGTTCATAAGTCGACTTATCAGGTCTGATAAGTCAACTTATGAACTAGCTTGGAATATGCATTTTTTCTCTGTTAAGTCGACTTGTTCTTAAAAGTAAGTCGACTTGTACTAAGTCGACTTATAAACTCTCTTTCTGCATCTGATTTTCTTTCTGTCAAGTCGACTTGTGTAACCTGATAAGTCGACTTATATATAGCCGTTGGCACAGTAACGGCTAGTTTCCAGCTTTGTTTATTTTAATGTTTTCAAGGGTTTTAGTTGGATTTTTGGGCTGGTTTCTTCAAGCCTATAAATACCCATGTGCATTAACTATTTCCCATCAACTAAGAGGTTTTTAACAAGAGTTTTCAAGTGTTTAAAAGTTTGCTTATTCTCAAGTTTGGGTTTGGTGTTTGTTTACAAAGGAGGAAGCTTACGTTGCCAATTGAGGGATTCACCCTCAATCTTCTTCATCCTCTCTTTGTGTTCATAGAGAAGTTTTCCTAACTCTATTCTCTAGCAAATTTGTTTTTGATTTTCATATCATCATTTATTGCTAGTTTGTTAATTGAGTTAGAAATTATTTATACTCATATTATCACACACACCCTATTTGAGCTTGTAGCATTTCATACATCATATATTGGGTTTTGGGGTGTGATTTAGTGAGTGTGAGCTTCATTGTGTTCTCACTTGTTATTTGAGAACAAATCATTGTATTTAACTTTTATTTGTGAGAATCACTTGTAATACACTTGTACACCGAGAGAAGTGTGAGGCGAGATACGGGGTCAAATCCAATAGGAGTGGCGTCGGTTGACGAACCTAGAGAGAGGTTGTAATCGAGCACTTGAGGAGGAGGACACGGGCTAGGTTCCTACACTTAGTGTGTAAAGTGTGATTGCATAGTGTTTGTGTAGTGTGAGAGTTTTGGGTGATCTTGTAAACCGAGTGTGTAGAAGTTCCGGCTTCCAAACCGGATTGTAATAGTGGATATCTCCTCGAGGTGAGGAGCAGGGACGTAGGTCGTGGTGACCGAACCTCGTAAACATATCGTGTGTTTGTGTTTTGCTTAGCGTACATTCTATTCATCATTATTGTTCATAACCATATCATATTTCTTCTTGCAAGAACTAATTGATCAACATAATTTTAATTAGCTTTTAATTAGGATTAGATTAGCATAAGACCCAAATCACCCCCCCTCTAGGGTCTAACAAACACGCGCGCGTCAATCAGTTTGCGCGCGTCGGTCAACACGCGTGCGTCAATTAGTTCACGCACGTCGGTCAACACGCGCACGTCAATCAATTCGCGCGTGTCAGTCAACGTGCGCATATCAGTCAGCTCGCGCACGTCAATCAGCTCGCATGCATCAATCAGCTCACACGCGTCGATCAACTCCAAGCGACCAAATGCACTCGTCAGTCAACTTGCACTCGTCGGTCAGTTCCAAGTGCCGTAAAGAAGCTAACGAGCACATGAATCAAGTTAGCAAATCGTACAAGTCAACAAGACGGTCGAATACGCAAAACGGTGGAAAATACAAGTCCCGGAAAAGTTGGAAAATACCAAACAGTTCAGCAAAAAGACCGAACTACCCACAACCGCGCGAGTCGAACCACGCCGACCCGCGGCCGCGCGGGTCGGACGCAGCCGACCCGCGCCCCCCGTAGGTCGACGGGCTGTTTCGCGTAGGTTTGACCTCCGGACATGTTTTTCGATGGTTTTGTGCGGTTTTCTCGGGATTTATCTGTTTCAGTGGTTCCTAACTGACTTGATATCATCTACAAATATGGTTAGACCGTTATTGACTGAAGTTAAGGCCAAATCACTTATTCTCATCCACATACCCACATCTGGAGCCCTATAAATACAAACCTAGGGCCTCCTTTCAGCGGGGGCGGAATTATTATCAAGGCGAGGTGCTTCCGGATTGAGGAGTCAAAGGAGCATGAATTTCAGCAAGGATTGATAGATCTTGGCGAGTTCTTCAGCATAAAAAAGGAGAGTTCAAAATATCCAAAGCCCGCTTCCCCCATTTCCTTGAGATCAGGCTTGGTCTTGATCTTGAGAAGAGTGCTGATTTTGCTTGGTCGATCTCAGCGTTTCAAATCAAATACTTCCTCGGTGAAGGCGAAGCTCTGCCGAATTTTCTATCAACCGAATCTGATTCGTAGGTGGTCCACGGATAAACCCCAGCACAGACAAAGATCTCACACAAAACAGAGGCTAATAAATAGGATCTGTGTGTAGTTTGAAGGAGATTGTAATTTTTATTTTCATTGTGTAAAGGTCTTATAAAAAGACCGATCTTTTTGAGCTCGTTGTAACGATCAAAGTTGTAATGAGTTATATAATGAAGAAAACAATTTTTTACCTAAGTAGCGCTTTGTTAGGCGCACTTCGCACGGAGGTATCGGGGGGAGGTGCCACTGTTTGGCGCCACGTTAGCTGCCACGAAGGTTGCCTCGTAGGCTGCTTCGCAGCATGCGGACGAGCTACGTATTTGCACGAGGGTGTGACCCTAGCGTTTTCGAAGTCAGATGAGGTTCGTTCGTTCAACGAGGTTCGTCTGTCATACGAGGTTCGCCTATTTAACGAGGTTTGCTCGTTCAATGAGGTTCGTCTGTTTGACGAGGTTCATCTGTCATAGAGGTTCGCCTGTTTGACGAGGTTCGTTTGTCAAACAAGGTTCGCCTGATTTGCTGAGACGTGACCCTCGCGTTACGTAGCAACGCGTCCATTGATTGTCTCGTATTCAGGAGTTACTACATGCAGCAGTTACAACAGTTTTTAGAGCAATTTAATACATTGATGTTATAATCTTAATTGCTATTGAGAATTATAACAGTCACATTAATTACATGTGATTCTTGAGCTAGCCTTAGAGGCCAATAAATAGCGTCATTGGGCAGCTCTTGAAAAACACATGCGAACTTGGAAAACGAACGTCAGATCAAGGAGAACTTGACATTGTTGTTGCTGTTGTGCTGCTGCTGCAGAATCTATGTCCGCAAGAACTTACCCTTAAACCGAAAGGTTCTGAGATTGTGAAGATCTTTGTTTTGACCGAAAAGTCTTATAGATCGAGGAGATCTTGACAGTACTGGATTAGTGCACATCAGAGTGCTGTGCTGCTGTTCCTGGAAGCAGTTTGGCCTTGAGATCCTTGCACCGGAGTAGGCTAAATATTACTTTAAGCACAGCGTTTCTCAAACGCATAGCAGCGGACTGAAAAATTTAAAATTACAGCACATCATAATTTCTCTGTTTTATTCCAGATTTAACCATAATTTACAATAAAAATTTACCAGACTAATCTGAAAATATCCAAATTTGACGGAGTACTTTCAAAATATGAAAGACTTGGAGGGCTAATATCCAATAACCCCAATAATTTTTAAAGAGTTCTCCCCTAGTAAAATTACCTATAAGATAGTCCGCTCAACTTGATTGCGAACCAATTAGGGGAGTGTATATAAAGATACTCAAGAATTACAAAGCTGGCTATAAACTCAATGAATAATCATATTCTTGTTTATTTCCACAATTCCAATATGTGAGAGATTCTTTTTCCGGTATTTACTTTTGAACTCCACGTGTATCTGCATTAATTTTTCATTACCATGTCTTTTACGATCATTTTTTTCTTAAGAATTTAATTCCACGTGATTACCTTTTACCACATGTGCATTTGAATGGCGTACCAGAATAATTTGTCAACATATACTGCTTTTTATAATTAATATGATCAAATAAAACCCAACTCATATACACAACCATGCCTATTTAGCCAATTCGGGTGGATTTGGGTTATCGGGTGGCATCCAGGCTACTTAAGCCATTTGCACCCGCTAAAAACGATTTAGACAGTTATGCTGGCGGGAGAAACAGACTATTATCGGTCACTTTCAGTTGACGACCGACACGTGGCGACTTATGATTCATTCTACAAGATCCGGACCGAATCCAACCCGCTTTCTGAGGTTTCTACAATCTCTCTCCTTCACTCCTCTCCTTTCTTTTCTCACGTCCACACTGCTCAAAACCTTCATTTCACTTTCTGTCTCCTAATTCGTTTCGTTGAATTTTTTTTTCTCTCCTCCTTCAAAATCTTTTACCCTTCTTGGGATTTTCTCAATTTTTATTTCTTTTCATATCCTTTTCTGATTTTTTCCCCATTATTATTCTTAGTGCGTAGATAATTATAATTATAGTTTTATTATGGGTAGGGTTAAACTTCAAATAAAGAGAATAGAAAATACTACGAACCGGCAAGTGACCTTTTCGAAACGCCGAAATGGCCTCATCAAGAAGGCATATGAGCTCTCTATCCTTTGTGACATTGATATTGCCCTCATCATGTTTTCTCCTTCCGGCAAGCTCAGCCATTTCTCCGGTAGACGAAGGTTTTTGTCCATGCAACTTATTTAGGAGGATCAAAAAATTATTAGTTAAGATGTTTTTTCTTATATTAATTTCTAATTACCTTTTGATTACTCGACTGTTTTGGTATAGGATTAAGGATGTGCTTGCTAAATATCTTAATCTATCAGAGAATGATAGAGGAGGGTACGATTTTAAATTCAATTCTCCGTTTATTAGTATATAGTTCGTTTAAATAATGTCTAGTGAATGGACGTATCTCTAATATTCTTTTATTTAATTTTTTGGTGTAGAGCTTTCCAAGATAGAGAGGTGAGAAACTTTAGTTCTCTTTCATTGCTTTTTTCAAAAAATTGTATTGAATAATTTATGTCTATTATCTATTTTTTGCATGAAATTCATGCAGTATTTGATAAGGATGCTTAAAAAGCTGAAGTGCGAGAACGACATGGCAACCCAGTTAGCCAAGTATGTAAATTCTCACCAAATATAAACTTTATTTAGGATAAATATATCAATTCTTCGATTTTTAGAAGAGACATTTTTTTCTTTTATTTACTTATTTATTTATTTGCTTATTTATTTTTTGAGGGTTTTGAATTTCCTTTATCTTTTTTAATTACTAATTTTCTAGTATGAATATCTGACATAATTCCCCTTTTCGCTTACTATAATTTCAGTCCTGGAGTGGTTGATTCTCATTTAGAGGTAATATTTACTTTTCCAACTAAAGTTTTCTTGCTGTTTTATTTATCATTTAAGTTACTTTTGTAAATTCTTCCAAAAAAAGTTTATTTTTCTTCATTAATTACTTGATTTTTCACTTTAATTACAGGAGCTCCAACAAGAGATTGGTAGGTATCAACACCAATTGCAAATATCCGAGGAACGTCTAAGGTATATTAACAAAAAAAACCAAGAATTATGTATTATAACCTTTTCTTTTAAAATACAACATTGAGAAATCCTTGATTTAATTATATTTCTTATATATTTTATTTTATTTTATTTTTTTTGGATTGTTTCAGATTTTTTGAGCCAGATCCTATGATCATCGCATCAATGGCTGAGCTCGAATCATGTGAAAAGTTCCTAATGGAGGCTTTGACTCGTGTTAATGAGAGAAAGGTTTTGTGTGTGTCTATATATATATATATACTATTTTGTATTTTTATCAAATGTTTCTCAAACAAATTAAAGGAAGCGAAACATTCAAAAAAAAACATATAACTCCATAAGTTAGTAAATTACATGATAGATCCCTTGATTTTATTTTTCATGATTGCACATTTCTCCATCGTGAAGTTTTATTTTCAGCACATATCCAAGGTTCATGCGGACCAAGATATGGTTTTTTTTCTTTCTTCTTTGCTAGTAAATATTTTCCTCTTTCTGGTCGCCTATAGTTAATTATCGTTAGATATGTTTAGATTCATGGCTCAAAAATAACTAATCATTTTTTGCTCAATTAGGCCCAGCCTAGGCAATCTACCTAATGAGTATTTTAAACCTAACAAAAGATAATATTGGATTTAAAATTTATCGTATGGAAGGAAACATTATGAAGTTTAATCCTTTATTTTCAAATTACGATTTTTTTTAATTTATATGATCATCACATGATCATTTTTAACCTTTAAGATGTCACACTGCTAACAAAGTAAATTGCGTGAGTGAAAAATATTGAAAAGTAAGCTATACGTATATTTCAATCATGACAAACTTTGAGAAGGATGCATGTAATTTACCCTAAACAGGGAGTTTTAAACCAAAATTGGTCATGACCGGGCACAACTTTATTCATTTATTTATTTTTATAACAACTTTTTTCTTAATAAGTATTTTAATTATAACTTTTTAATTGCAGAAATATTTGCTGAGTAATCATCTATCGTCCTATGATCCATCCTCCTCTAACTTGCAGGTAAATCACTCAAAATTAATATATTTTTGAATGGAGACACAAGATCATATCCTGTGACTTAAATTATCAAATTCAATTAATAAATGTTTGATGGATTTATTTTTTTAAAAACGATTTAGATGTTCCTGCAACCTCCTCAAGAGGGAATGACCAATGCATTTGGGAATGATGTGGGCCAGTGGATCCCAGAAGGAGCACCCAGCTCTAACAACCAAATTTTTATGGTTCATGATTCTCTACTGCCCATTAGGTACATCTCATGACCCTAGGTTATTTTTGTTCTATTCTTGAGAAAATTTTTTAACAGACATTGTCTATAGGTGAATTAGTTAATCTATCAAGGGTTATTAAAAGAGTCACAAAGAGGTTATCGGGAGTCAAAATCAAAGACAATAAGTTTGAAACACGAAACTAATGAGGTCTATATGCGATTAACCTTTTTTTTTAAAGAAAAGCATGATGGTTAATATGTAGGTGTGATTTTATTTAATGTAGTAAACTTTTTGACGTAATGGACAGGGATCATAGAATTTATGACCCCATGTCATCGGGTGCTGGTCTACAAATGGACCCACGAATAGCTGGCTGCCAAATCGGCAACCAGAATGACCCGTGGCATCAAGCATACACGTCAACAGATCTTCTCACGGCTTTTATTCAACCCACCCCTTTTCCTATGATGCAGGTCTTTTATCTTGCCATTGAAGAAATGATCGGTATTATTAACAGTTGCTATATTTTTATGTTTGTTTGAATACTAATTGAAAACAGAGTTATACAATGGGAAATTGAATACTAATGGATGAAATACAAAATTAAGACTATGATCTACTAGATTAAAGTTGTATCTAAGTAATACTTATGGAGATAGCAGATACATGATAAATAATATCGTTTTATGATTAATGCCATTAGCTTTTTGTTAGGATCTATCGTATATAGGACATGTTTGGCAAACACCTTTTTTTTTTGCTTATAAGTCTAAAAAATATAAGCTAGGGTAACCCAGTTTAATTTTTGGTGGCTTATAAGCCACATAGTTTGACCAAGTAAAAGACCATAACATACCTTAACATTTAAGAAAATTCAAAAGCTCTCTATTCTATATTTTCAACTTTTTTTGGTCATTTTGAGAACAAAGATAGATTAGAAGTCACTCATCTGCTGAACATTTTATTGTTCGAAATGGGTTATAATCTATTAAGCTTATCAAGCACTTTAGATTCTATTCACTTGAATTATAAGTCATTTTGTGGGTTATAAACTAAGTGGGTTATAATCTAAAGTTGCCAAGCATAGCCATAGTTGTATTTAGACATGGGAGAAAATAGACCAATAAAATTAGGAAAGTTGATTAAAAATATTATTTATTTATAGCATAAGTCTGCCTAGTATTCTCCATTTTTGAAGAAAAAATAGCACATTAAGTTTCACCTAAGATCTCGTTTACTGAATTAAAATTTAATTAACCTTTTAAAATATTGCATTGTATTAGTTTTCTTAATTTAAGAGTCTCCTATATTGTTTTATTCTCAGATAACAAACTTATAATGTCGTGAATGCATATTGCAGCGGCCAAGCGCATCCCAAGATTTGCCACCAATAGTCCCACATGAGCCTGCAGAAGCCACCACAAGCTGCTCACACGTGCCAGAGGAAGACAGTGGTACATGTGTCCAAACTTATGAAGAAAACTCAAATATGAATGCCAACTAATGTTCGTCAATTTATTTGATAAATATCCCAAATATCCCAGTTGTATGTTTGGCATGTATATTACTTTTGGAGCCAAGGGCTTTTGAAATTGTATCTAATGAATTTGAAAATTTTAACCTCTTTTTGTACGTAGTTTGGAAAGGATCGAGTGCACAAAGAGAACTTGTAATATCAAAGGGTATCAAAATTCAATATTATTATGAGAAGGAAGAAATTATGGGCTCCGCAAAACTTTAGTTACTTGTCAAATAATGCATCTGCCCTGTGTACCAGTTGATAACACCAAAAATATTCTGAAATCCCTCCTATTAGACTAAAGATGACATCGAAATACAAGAATCCTAACAAACATGAAACTAACAAATATTTCCTCAAACTCCCTAGCTTCTTATTATAAATGCGCATTATCTCATTCCAATCCGACTAAGATTCCAAAAAGCAAAAATGAAAAAGCACTTCTTCTTCGTCTCTCTCCTAGCCATTCTCTCTCTCTCCTCCGCCGTTTCTCCTTCGCCACCACCGGTTGCCAATAAATGCGACGGTCTCATCTTAAATCTCTCTCCTTGTTTGGATTATGCAGCCATGGGGTCTAATGTGACGACGCCTAATAAGAATTGTTGCATAGCTTTGGCTTCTCTCGTCGAAAAGACCCCCGACTGCCTTTGTCCCATTTTTAGCTCACTTCCTGGCTTCAATGTCAACATGACTCGGGCTCATGCGATACCACAGGCTTGTTCTGTTAAGTTACCCCATGAATGCAAAGGTAAATTTGTCTTTTTTTTTTAAAAAAAATTTCTACAAGAAAATGGAGTGTAAGAAATTGTCTTCAGACATCATCTTTTAGTATTTAGAGTATATCACTTTCTAACTAAATGTATATCAAGAAACACATAGGGGATTAGATTTTTGAATCAAAGTTATATAGTGGTTTAATGTATTCACCCTTTTTCTTTTCTAGTTTCTAAGGTTTGGACTCACTTTAGTAGTATAGTGATCATCTTTTTAATCATATTGCCTATTATTTCATGGATAGTTATGATTCGTCTCAATCATAAACAGTTGCAATAAACAGATTTAAATATCAAGTATGATCTCTTTTTTTAAGTGAGGTAGTCGCTCTTTTTTCATTCTCTTTGTAGTAGTATGTTTGGTACATCTAAAATAGAAATTTATAATTTCCTCAAGCACAACCGTCCACTGTTAATGGACACCGGACAATTATTTGTTTGATATAAAAAGTAACATAAATACAAATCATGAAAAATATATTGCTATCAATAATTACAAAATCTTAACAATTTAAATATTATCAAATTGTTATGATTAACAAAATAGTTTTCATGTCGTTATACATCAAATATTTTGCTTGAGAGCCTACTTTATAATCTGAGGATATACTACTCTAATGCAACGATTACTTTCATTTCTCTTGATGTAATGCAGCTCCACCGAAACCTACACCCTCATCGTCGCCGCCAACTCCAACGCCAACTCCATCTCCATCTCCAACTCCGGCACCAACTCCATCTTCGGCAACAACACCAACTCCAACTCCATCTCCATCTCCGACGCCTGTACCCGCTCCATCACCCGTAGAACTTTCTCCTCCTGCTCCGCCTGCTGAAAGTGTCTCCTCCGAATCAACAGCCATCTCTGCTTCTTTCATGATGCTGTTTGGTGCTCTTGCACTATTGTCTTAGGTTTTATTAATTATTTCTACCTAGTAGAGTTGATTGACTAGTGGTTGTGTGTTCAGATGTGCAACATCTTGTTGCATCACTTTAGGTTGAACTTTGAATTTTGAAGAATTATTGTCATTTGGTTTGCTTTGGCTACCTGCACTTAATTAAAGTTGCTTCGTTGAAGTAGATCGTTGTTGATTTTTTTTTTGGGATTTTCCTTTGCTTAATTGTCTATTTTCGTATGTGAATTATCTTATAAACTAGATGTTTTTAAACAAATATATCCTAACGATAGATATATTGCATAAAATTGATTGAGTGAGATACTTATTATGGGTTTACACTTAGAAAGTAATATTTTTCTGTTCAAAGGCTTAACGTCCTTGTGAAGATTGGAGAAATCTCTGTTATATTCATGGTAAGTACTTATGGTTACATAGGATACTAGATAAGCACTTGTGGTTACAGAAATTTTTTATGTGAAATAGGTTTGTGAACTGTTTGAACTTTTCTCCTTTTTTTGTTTGAAAAACATATATTATTAAGTCCACATATGTGCCCGTCGCGGATGATCATGGGTCCGATTCGAGTTGGGTTGTCCAAAATTAAAAAAATATGATAAAAAATCACATATTTTAATCTGCGGTTTTTACATAGTTCTTTTTTTTCTGGTAATATTTGTGAACGTGACTTTGAAGATGAAGAAAAACATCAAACCTCACCAACCCTCTCTCTGGCGTTTTCTTTCAATTGTCAAAACTCACCAACCATTCTTATATTATTTTATTAATATTTTGAGCTTATAAAAGGGAGGTTGTGGAGAGTTCTCAGAGCACGAACAAACTCAGAGAAAGAAAAGAAAAGAGTTGAATAGAGAGAGAAGAGAGTGAGATAGAAAGGTTATCCCTTTCTTTGTGAAAGTCTCTGGTTAGAAAGTGGTCTCCTCTTTTGTATTCTTCTCTTTTGGTGGTTAGTAAATTTCTCTGCTATTCTCGCCCATGGACGTAAGTCATACTGACTGTTTGCGGAGAAAATTGATTGTTTCATTGCGGGATTCATTACAAACTTCAGACGTTTACAACGAATACAAAAATCAGTCTTTTTAGAAGACTTTTACACAATGAAAACAAAGAAGTTACAATTCTCTTCAAACAAACGCAACGAGTGTTTATCGCTCGTTGCTTGCGTGGGATCTTAGCCTGTGACAGGGACGCGTTAGTCCGTGGACCACCGAACGATCAATGTTTAGACAGAGTTTCGTCTATCCGCGAAGGGATCGAGAAAACCGTAGCTCTTATCTCGGCGAAGCGAGATAATCACTCGTCTTAAGATTACCGCAACGGGATAATCCTAAGGAACGAACCGGGCTGCAGATCTAACTCCTCCTCCTCTCTGAAATCTGTGCACTTTAAGTCTTCAATCCGGCAGGGCTTCACCGAGGCACGAGAATTCCAAATCTGAAAAAAGTGAGGACCCGGGGCTGTATTTATAGGCTCCAAGGGGTTTCGGGCGGTTAAAACCACCTAAAAACCTATTTCTGTGTTGGAGACACCCCAGGATGTCTCAACTTGGGCCGAGACACCCTAGGGTGTCTCGTTCAGGCTGAGACGTCGGGTTTCGTATAATTATCCGTTTTCTTCGTAAATTCTTCATCCGATGTCGGTTTTGAGTGATTCAAAGTGCGATGGAAAGCCGACGAGGAGTTCTATAAGCTCCAATGATTAGATTATCTGTGGAATAAATGAGACACGAAGGGCATTTCATCTTTTGTAAGTGACACAGGGCTCCCGATCAATTCGTATCCTTATTATTCTGAAACTCTGTTGCTTCACATAGTTCGTCAACCCACTTCATTTGTTTGTCGACATCAATCAAGCTCCTGTGACTTGGATTGTGATGTTCATTGTCTTTTCTTAGCACTGAGCCGTTCGTGGAGACCTATAGGCAATTTTCGATGCCTACAGATACCCCCTCCAAAGCGTTCCAGACTCGTTTCTTTTGTAGAAGAGGCTGGAATACTTTGGATGTGATTGGTCCAACCTTCAGTCGACGTGAAGGACCTGTAATTAGCTTCGATTCTTGACTCCTTCGATTTTTAATCTATTCGATGTTTTGACGAATAGCTGAAGTTCTTTCGGCGCTGCGTTTATCGTCTGGCCGTCGTCAAAGTCTCAAATCTAAAACTGATGAGGTGAGTTTGGCTCACGTCGTCGAGTTGACTTTGAACTGACTATCTCCGTCATGTTATATTGACTCATGTTGACTTTTTGATCGCAACGTGTTGACTGACGTTGACCTAGGGTTACGCGTTGACCGGCGTTGACCTTAGGGTTTTGAACGTCGTTCGTTGACTTTTTGATCGCAACGCGTTGACTGGCGTTGACCTAGGATTACGCGTTGACCGGCATTGACCCTAGGGTTTTGAACATCATACGTTGACTTTTTGATCGCAGCGTGTTGACTGGCGTTGACCTAGGGTTATAAATCGTCACACGTTGACTTTTTGGTCGTAACGCGTTGACTAGCATTGACCTAGGGTTACGCGTTGAACGATGTTGACCTAGGGTTTCGGATCGCCATTAACACAGTTTATACTCGTGCGTTTGTTGGAGTATACACAGTTTAAGCTCTTAAGGTATTGGAGCGTAGCGGTCTTAAATATCGGGGTTGCAGGACCAACTGTTAAAGCTGATTCATCTGCATGTATGGATCTTATCTTAATGTTGTTGGATACTCGAGTCACGAGACCAACTAACGGAGTTGATGCGTCAATGACTCGTATTTATAGAATTTTTGGCAAATTCTCAGCCATCAACGGGTTTGATGAGCCTTTACCAACTACCGTTTGAGTCGGGCTAGCACGCGGATTGTTTAAGTCCGTTCTGCATGTGACGTTAAGCTAAAAGAGTTAACCCTTTTAGTGCTACGATATTGAATACGTAGACTTCGTCTTTCTCCTGTGAAAAGACTAAACAGCGACGTATATCAGACGTTGACTTAGGATTTTTAGCAAATCCTCAGCCTTCAACAGATTTGACGTGCTCTTACCGATTACCGTTTGAATCGGGCTTACATGCGGATTGTTTTAAGTCCGTTCCGCATGTGACGTTATGCTGAAGGAATGAATTCCCTTAGACTTGATGCTATGATATTGAATACGTAGACTTTATCTTTGTCACGAGAATAGACTACCCGACAACGCGTGTTAGGCGCTGACTCATCCTTACTTAGGATTCAGGATAAAAGTCCCCAGACTGGAATTCTGGTGTTTTCTTCAATCGGTGAAAGACTAAACCGGCAACGCGTGTTAGGCGTTGACTTATCCCTACTTAGGATTCGGGATAAAATTCCCCGTGCGTGTGAAGCATGGATTTTGGTATTATGAATAACAACCTGTCACAATGTCGAATATGTGGGCTTTTGTCCTTTTTTTACGGTTAAGGACTAACCGGCAACGCGTGTTAGGCGTTGGCTTATCCCTTCTTAGGTTTTGGGATAAAATTCCCCAGACTAGAATTCTGGTGTCTTCTTCAATTGGTGAAAGACTAAACCGGCAACGCGTGTTAGGCGTTGACTTATCCCTACTTAGGATTCGGGATAAAATTCCCCGTACCTGTGAGGCATGGATTTTAGGAGCTGAAAAAAGTGGTGTCTTCTCTTGGGGCAAAGACGAACCCGAAATGGGAGAGGAAGAATTTTATATTCTATCTCTCAACACTAAAGAGGAAGAATTTTATATTCTATCTCCAGTTAGAAAGGAGACTCGAGGTGGGATCTCCACCCCGAGAATCCGGAAAGGTGAAACTAAGAGTGGGATCTCCACTCCGAGAATCGAAAAGATTCGGATAACCCTAACTGTCGGAAGGTTTGATTACCAAACTAAAGATGAATTTCTCGTTTATTGAGAGTGAATTATGATTTTGGTCCTAACTGTAGGAAGGTTTGACCAAGCGGGAGTTTGAGATGACCCTAACTGTAGGAAGGTTTGATCACTCGATTTGAAAATAGACCTCTCGTTCATTGGAGAAATCGAGAGAGAATTTTGGTTTTGGCCCTAACTGTAGGAAGGTTTGACCGAGTGGGAGGTTTGAGACGATCCTAACTGTAAGAAGGTCTGATCGCTAGATTTGTGGATCTCTCGAGAGGAGATTTTGGCTATGGTCCTAACTGTAAGAAGGTTTGACCAGGTAAACAATGGGAGTGGGAGTACAAATCATAGTAGGAGTGTTGACTTGTACAAATCACTCAGTAGGGGTTCTTAGTGTCAAGTGATAAGGACTTAACACGAAGGGGTTTGACAATTCGTCAAAGATTGATAGATCAAAATTCCAACCATTATGTCCGGAATTTAATAATAGGAATGTTGAGTGCACAAACACATAGAAGTTTGAGTGGATTCAACCGAAAGGAATTTTGGTAGTCCCACCGTCAATTAGTCTGATCGGTGGAGGATTTTGTGGTGGAAGACTATGAGTCGTCAAACACCAATGAGAGTTTTGTGAAGGATGATTGATCCAACGAAGTGATCGAATCTTGTCTCAGCAAAAGAGTGTTTGGAAATCACGGTGGGTTTAGTGCTTATCACTTTATTTGTAATGATCGGGTTATCCCTAAAAAAATTACATGTAAAAATTCTTCCGGGAACTTTCCGTTACGTGAATCATCCACCCCCAGCTTTCTTCGCGAAACTGGGTCTAACTTCATAGTGAGTTACATGACCAGGTTATCCTTAAGAATATTACATGTAAAAAATTCTCCAGGAACTTCCCGTCATGTGTAGGAAACAGTTTAGACTCATATACCTATTGGAGTATCAGGGATCAGTTTAACCTCATATACCGGTTGGAGGATTGAGAAGCAGTTTATACTCGTATACTCTTCGGAGTGTGGAGAAGCAGTTTATACTCGTATACTCTTCGGAGTGTTGAGAAGCAGTTTATACTCGTATACTCTTCGGAGTGTTGTCGTTTTCAATTGGCTTAACCTAGCGTTATGACGCCGGCTTCAACCAAGGTCTGGATGCTATTCTTTAAAGTAAAGCAGGCCTTGGTGGGATGAAGGATCCTCCTGTGGTACGCGCAGTACTTCGGATCCGCAATATTGTCAGCTTCCTCCTGATTCGCGATGGGTGGCAGCTTGATCTTGTTGTTTTCAAGAAGGGTCTCGAAGATGGCTGGAACGTCTTCGTCCTTGAATGAGTACTCTTTTTGGAGCCTCGAATCCGAAGTCTTCTGCTGTCTTTGGGGTTGCTGTTGTGATGTCTGATTAACATCAATAACTGTTGTAGGTGCCTTCCCTTCATCATGGGAAATGAGACTCGGGTTCGGAGGGTTAGCCGTCGGTTGGCTTCTTTCGACCTTCCTCCTTCTGAGAAAGCGTTCAGCCTGCTCGCCTCGCACCTTCAAATCTTTCCAGGTATTGAGCGGCTCTACTCCCATAACGTCCAAGATATTAATGGACAAGTTGTTATGACAGGTCTGCAAGACGAATTCCTCCGTGACGGGATCCTTACAGTTCATTGCCTGATTACGGAAGCATTTGATGAAGGTATCCACCGACTCTCCGTCTTTTTGTTTCTCGTCGAAGAGTGTCCTGATCGACACTTCGACGTCATCATCGAAGAAATGAGCGAGGAACATGCTCTCCAAGTCCTCCCTGCTGTTGATGCTTCCGGGTTTGAGACGGCGGTACCAATCGAAAGCAGGCCCGCGAAGGATGCCAACGAATGACCGAACCATCAAGGGCTCATTGCCAGAGATTATTCCCAAATGAGACTTAAAATATATTAAGTGCTGAGTAGGGGAACCATTTCTATTAAACAGCATAAAGTTGATCAGGTTGAACTTTGCCGGATATGGGATCGAATCCTACTTTCTTGGGTAGGGAGACGGAATACCGGTCCTTTTTATCCCCTAAACAAATATCAACGCGTTGATTTTGTTCTCAAGGTCCTTTATTTTATTATCCTCATCTATATCCTGTTTTGGACAATTTTCAAGAGGAATAATGCGGCCACCCCCAGCATTATCATCTTTGGTGGGACCACCCCCAGTATTGTTGTCCTTAGTGGGACCACTCCCAGCGTTCTGGTCAATGGGAGGGTCATCAGCCTTAAGGTGTTCGTCCGTATCTGAATCGCTATCTGTTTGATTAGCATTGTTATGATGACTGGATTCACCGAATTGATTGGACAAAGCTCGGATTTGTTGGTCGTGCATTCGTCTCATCTCCTGCATGGCCATTTCCACTTCGATCTTAAATGCTTCTTTCTGCTTGGCTAAAGCATCCTCAACCATTTTGGCTACTTCATCGGTGTTGATCATAAACATCTCACGAGATTGTCCGGGACTGGATACGATGGCTTCTGAAGCGACTGCCGAGCAAGCGTCTGATGCTTCATCGTCCGAAGATAGCCCTCTGGTCATTCTCAAATAATCTTTACGTCTAGTAGTCCTTGTATGTAGCCGAGTTAAACGATGTGATATGAGGGGGTCCGAATCAGAAGGTCGGGTAGATTTCCTCTTATCAGTCACGTTGGCGATGACTACGGACTGTTCAGGTCTGACGGCTTCTAATTGGACCTAAGACATTAACTGGGCTATCCCCGAATTGACTCTCTTTCCTGGGGAGAAATCGGGGTTAGAAGTAATCAGAGATTTTCCCTTATCGACCATATTGATGGTGAATGTTGGGAGTTCGTCATCTCGATTGGCTGATCGCCTCTTGCTAAAACACCTTGATTTGGGTTTCAATGCTTCTGTGGAGATACTCTTGAATATCGAGACCCTCCGTGGAGCGGTCTTAGGGCAGCTACATGCTGATAATACTACCCTGATAATTTTGTTACACGGACAGTGAGAGTCCGCTTCCCAGGTACTTCTCTTTCGAGATTTATTCGTACCCCCAGCCCGATAGTACAACTCATCGACGTTGCAGTCAGAGCAACCCATCAGCTGTTTACATGAATTCTCAGGTATAACGTGTTCGTTTGTCTGACGCATTTTCCTCTGAGTAAACATTGCCTTGTTGGCATTTGCAGAAGTCACACGTTTGGAATCATACTTTTGTGAGGGTGAAACCTTAACGGGCTCTTGGTTTTCTGCACGCATCCCCAAGCGGGCCGTTGCAGAAATTAACTTGTTAGGAGGTCGCGTACGACCCCCAGTCTGGATATTTGCTTGAAGCTCCTTCAACGGTCTCAAGCTTTCCTTAATAGGCACTTTGCCTCGATCCTCGGATAGAGAACTAAGGTGATCCTTCAGAGGAGTCCTGAACTTGGGGAATTCCACGTTGCGGTGGGGGT
>BQKN01001027.1:10840-34657 GCA_022839385.1 Asparagus kiusianus
CAATAGAGCGATAAGTCCTCAAAATTGCCCCGATCGCAATTTCTTTCTTGTCACGTTAAAACCACACCTCTGACAAAAATCAACTTATCGACTCTCTTCAATAGAGTGATAAGCTCTCAAAATTGCCCTGATTGCAATATTCCCCTTATCAAGTCAGAGTTATATTTCTGACACTCATGGACTTCTTTCAGTGTTTAACACCAAAATAACACAGGAAGGATTCTGCTTTGCGATTCAATTCTGGGAGAATAATCAAGTATTTATCCCTAACAGTTGAAAATTTTCTAGAGTTATCTTACGATAGAAAATTTTTGAGTATTCTTTGTAATTTGTTGTTTGAAGTCAAAACATGATAAATGCAAAGAGCACTAAAAGATCAGTATCACTTTTTATTCAAATGCCAAAAGGAAGTGATACAAGACAAACGTGTTCTCATCAGAAGAACATTACAAAAAAAAAAAAAGAAAACCAAGTTCACTCATGCATCAAATCAAAAGCTGCAAATTGAGTCTTGAGCTCGGCCAATTCTTTCTCGTGATCAGCCCGCACCATAGCTTCAGCCTTGACCCGGAGTTCATCCGCACTCGGTGTGATGACGGCCGCCATTTTGTTCCTTGCCTGTTCTAGGGCTTGGGCCTGCGAATGATACTCCAAAGCATTGTTTTCATTCTGGGTGCTGAGGATATTGACGACGCCTTCTTCGCGAGAGACTTCAGCTTTTAAGCGCAAGACTTCAGCCTCAGCTTCGACAAGTCTATCACGAAGCGAGTTCAGAGAAGTAGTCAAGCGTTCTAGTTCCTCTCGCTTTTGAATGTTACGCTCACGAAGCTCCGCGACTTGGCGCTCCTTCTCAGTTAAGTCCCGCTCCAGCGATTCCCGTTGTATCACTTCGGCAATTTGAAGATTAGCCAGAGTTGATACAATTTGTGGCTGGAGGTCGCTATGACTCATGGTCTCCAAACGTTGTAATTTCTCCTCCAAACGGAGGATGACTTCTGAGCAGCGCTCGAACCATTGAGGTTCGCCTACACACTTGACCCCGTTCAAGCCCACTTCCAGAAGAGGTCGAAAGGAATTCAAAGTCCCTTGACCATTCATCAGGGACTTAACCACCATCTTCGCAAGAGTGTTTAGATACACCAAAGATACCTGAAGAAACTCAGGTGCATTAGCAAGCCTGACGATCGCATCTGAAGATGCTCCTTCAGCAGCTGAGGTTGGTGCGTTAAGACGATGGCTGGTAGGCGATCCCGGTGCCGAAGCTGCAGAAGCAATCGAAATATTCAATTGTGAAGGGCTTGAGGTCAAGGCCATCAATGCCTTCGCTTGAGATGAGCTGGGTCCAGCCTCTGTTGGAGTGAGCGAGATCTTCATCACCGCTTTAGGTGAAGTGACCACCACAGAAGAGTCATGTAGGGTTTGCTCCGGCAAAGGAGCCGATACCTGCACGACCGGCTGTTCCAGAGGAGAAGTCGTAGCGGTAGTTTCAGGTAACGCCACAGACGAAACAGGGGTCTCGGGCAATGCTGTAGGCAAAGCAGTTGCCGCAGGGGAGCCAGGTGTATGTTGCTCTCTTGCAGGAGCCGATGCCGGCACAGGATCTTGCTCTAGAGAAGCAGCCGAAGTAGTCCCAGGGGTTGGCGAACCTGCACGGAAAAACGGTCGGAATGCGGAAAAAGCGTGCGGGATAAGTCGAAACAAACTAAGCTTACCGGTGAGGTAAAAAGGCGTATAACCAGATGCCTTATCAGACTGAGCCTTGGGAGCGTCATCAAAAATGGTTACATCATCCATTGAATCATGCTCCTCGCCTTCTACATCATCACCTGGCACGTTGCCAACTTCAGCACCCTCATCATCTTTTTCTTCGTCAGCTTCACCCCCGATCGAGGAGCCTTCATAATCGACTCGTTCCTCATCATCTTGAGCAGCTGAAGATCCAGGAAGACTTGTGCCAACAGCTGGTTTATTCATAAGTCCTGTTGTAGGACTAAGAATTAAGTCACCGGCTTGCGACACTAAGGCAGAAGGGGAAGGAGATGGATTCTCTTCGATTTCCCTCTGCTCCAAGATTGGAGACTCAGGGAGGTCCATCACTGGGGCGGATTCAGCATCTGCAGCCATTAATTCATCCTCTTCATCCTCAGGAGGATGATAAGAAGAGGCACCGCCTGAAAGGGCTGGCCCCTGAGAACGAAGCCCAGTTCTTCTTGGTAGGCCCACCACAGACGATTCCTGTGGCCCTTCATCTACAGCAGCCCGGATGGCTTCAGCCATTAACTTGGGTTTTTGTTGGCCTCTGGGAGGAGAATCAACCCGTAGTTTCCGGCGAATCTGTTTATCATACTTGCCGGTTTCATCTGCAGAAAGTTTTCTTTTCCCCGATGCTCTCGTAGTGGGAGGCTCAACCACATGTTGTTCCTCCCTGGGAGCAGGTTCGGCCGTTTGCTCCTCTTCTTGTTCAGTAGGCTGGTTCTCAACGGCTAGGAATTCATCAATCCCTCTTAAACGGGATGTCTTTGACCCCCTCCTTGAAGAATACATGTGCCTAATATCTTTCAGGCACGATGAATTTATGTTGTAATTGGGAATCTGAGACGCTGCGTGATACCAATTACAGAAGCTTATGGAAGTGTAGGAGTTGGCAGTTTTGTGAGGAAGCCTGAAAACGGCCTTGGTACAACCTACTATAGAGTAATACCAGGCCCGGGCTCCTTCATATAGATTGCCCACAACTGATAGCTGAGGGCGAGGGTTCCCGACGTACACTTGGTCGTACCCAAATTGCCGAGCAAATCTATAGGGTTGGTAGGGCTCGATGAAGCAATTGACACCTTGCCGGAAGACTAAGTAGCCTGGCCTAATGGAGAGAAGCCAATGAAAAACACCTCCGTTTAGCTGAGTGAATCCGTTGGGGCCTGCTACGTCTTGATATTCCGCACCATAGATACCACCCTCAAAATCAGGGAAACATCGGTAGATATGGAAGTTGGTATCTCGCGCCAAGATTTGGCGAATCCTAACCATGTATCCCCCTTCCCATTTCGTAGACTCTAATCTCTGCACGAATGGGATGAATAAATCTCCCGGTGGAGAAGCTGCCGTCATCAACGAAGGGCAGTGGAGCACGTACCAAGCCATCAAGTAAGTATATGGCATTGGCACCCTAGGATTGGGAGTCTTGAAAGCCTTGCGACCCTCGGACTCCACCTCGGTGGTTTCGACGAAGTCCGAAGTTAACTCCCGCAATCCGAATTGTAGACAACCCACCATAGCACTGAGGAGGCTCACAGGCCTCCCATAGGCTAGAAGTACGGCGGGGTAGATCACCTCAACAGCAAGAGCATCGATCGGCCTAGTAGGGACGACGCACCGCTTGAGCCACAGCATCAAATACCCAGCCAAAAGCGTCGTATCGGAGATAGGGAGCAGAGCTTGGTAATGGAAACTCTCGAACTCCGTATGGGCAGGGAAAACATCTTCCTTGGCCTCATTGGTGTAGTGGGAGGTAGCATCGTCAATCCTAGTCTGAACCTCCTCTAAAGTGCTTGCAGGCAATCGGGTCACTAAACCTCCCTTATTGCCCAAGTTCTGGAATAGATATTCCGCCCAAGACACTTGTTTAATGCCGCTTCCGCGGGCCCCCGTCAGTTGCATGCAGATGTGGAAGTGACACATAACTTCCCATAAAGTAGCATAAATTTCAGGGCTGGCCTTCTTTAGAAGTTGGAGTTCCGCCGATCCCGGAACAAATTCTTCATACGGCAAATCTCCAAGAAGAAGACCCGAGACTTCGTGCATTTCGTGAAGAGCGAAGCCTAACTCCCCCACAGGAGTGAAGAAAGTGCAAATATCGGGGTTATACTTCTCCAGTATAGAGAAGAAGTGAAAATGGCTCTGGACAATTCCAAACTTGGTGGCCCGCACAGGTACTTTCAAACCAGCCTGGGAGAGGGGCGCATCCAATTCGTCCAAAACGAACTTGGTCATCCGAGTCCATCACCCTGTTACTGGAGAATGAACCCAGCCAGGAGTTCTGAATCCTTGTGCGGGAAACTCCCCTTTCTTCTCCACAAATCTCCTAACAAAAGTCCTCGCGGGACTAGCCACCTCGCCAAGGGGATACTCCTTAGCGAATAAACCTGGTCGTAAAGCAGTCACCTGTCGACCATAACCTGCTGAGCGGACCCCGTGGAAGGTCAAATTTCCAAGAGCAACCCCATCTTGATCCTTAACCAAGGGCCAATCCATGTGCCTCGGGACGGACGCACACTGGAAGTAAGATATGGGGAACATTCTCTCCATATTGAGTAAGAAAAGGTTGCGGTCTCCAACTTTCCGCAGCCACTTGTAGTTTCCGTCATAAGCGGTGTCAGCGTCAAAGTCAACAAAGTCCCCGAAGAGGTATTCAGGTTTGACTATTGGCTTACGGTTTGTGTGTTCAAACTTAACATCCGTAACCAATGTCCTAAGAGTTTCGGGAGAAGCTTTCGTGACTAACTCCGCGCGACTCTTATCCTTAATTTTGAAGACTGGGAGTTCTTGGCGCGAGTTGAATGTCATATTCATGTCCACGCCACCTTCATGTCCGAAATGGTGGCGAAAAAGAAGTGGTTCGCTGGTATGACGCACTGCAAAACGAAGAAAAAATCAGCTAAGTCAAAAGCAAAGCTCAGACGCGAAGGTCGAAACCCGCGTCAACTAAGTCAGACGCGAAGGTCGAAACCCGCGTCAACTAAGTCAGACGCGAAGGTCGAAACCCGCGTCAACTACGTCAGAAAAGTCAGACGCGAAGGTCGAACCTCGCGTCAGAAAAGTCAGACGCGAAGGTCGACACCCGCGTCAACTAAGTTCAGACTCGAAGATCGAACCTCGCGTCAGAAAAGTCAGACGCGAAGGTCGAACCTCGCGTCAGAAATACTAAACGACGGAGTCCAGCCCCGCGTTATCTGAAACGAGTTTCCTCGTTGGATCCAAAGATCAAAACTTGCCGAAACAAGTTCAACGACCACGAAGGCCATACTTACCACCGATCAAAGGGAGGTGAGGCGGCATGCTCGCCTGAGCGGTAGCACCGCCGGCCGGCGCTGATGATGCCGACTCTCGAGCCACGGCGGCGTCAGATCGGGAAGAACGAGGAGCATCTTTCTTGGGTGCCATGAGATCTCGTCAGAGGAGATGAACAGTTCTTCGCCGGGGGAGAGAACGAAGATTTTCGTTGGAATTTTTTTAAGAGAGTCGAATGACTCTGATTTGACCTAAAGCGGTCTATTTATAGACAGCTGGACAGGCTGTCAAATCCCAACGAACGGGATTCGAGATCAGAATCCCGCCCGAACCGACCCTCGCGTTCGGGTCGGTTGAAATTCCCAAACGCTGGGCTCACCCACGCGTTCCAATTCTCAAATGCATAAATTGTTTATGCATTGGATTATTATGATGGCAGCTCTTCAACTACCAAGGCCATGACACGGCCCTAGGTAAATAAGAGCTAGCAGCAATCATCAAGGCGACCAAAGCCGAGAAGAAATTGGTGACTCCGCAGGGGAGTCTATCGAGAGACACAAACAGATTACAGTCAACAACATTGAAATCATCTTGCTCGATCAGACGGAGTGAGCAATCAATTCACAAGACTTTGGGGTCCAAAGTATTCCAAAAATTCGTCCCAGTCAACCGCGAACTTTCGAAAACTTTGGAGGGGGTTCTGTAGGCTGTCTAAAAATCACAGTGGATAGCTGATTAAAACAAGCCCCTACGATAGAGGTCGCCATCAAATGACTTTCAAATCACCGCAAACACAACCTCATTTCTGAGATGATTGATCTTGATGGCTGCGACAACAGCATGATTAATAGAGATGCTGATGAGCAGTATAATGATTTTAGAAATAAAAGATTAGATTTAGTTAGTGAGTTGCTTGGCAGAGAGTTGTGGGCAAATATTCGTCTAAAAGACACCATGGATGTTGATTCCCGTCTAAGCTCCTACAACGGAAGCTATAATCAAATAGTTTTCGGGTCGATAAGCGAAGAAACTGCAAATGGAGGACTTTTCACATAGATCGAGAAGAGTTACAATTCGACGACACTTCCGACAACTGATGGAAACTCTATTCAACAGTCTTCACAATCTACAGTGAAGGTTACAATTTGACGACTTTCACACTCTACAACAGCTAAAGCGAGGATTACAGAACAATGGTCTTTGCGACGCCTTACAGAAGAAGTCACAAGTCAACAAACTTCTTCTAAAACGCGGAAGTCATCCCCGCGTCACAAATATGGAAGTGCAGGCGACCCCCGCGTTTCCAAGACACAACTCAACGTGAGCGACCCTCGCGTTCGTAAGGGTTCAACTCACACCGACCCCCGCGTCACCAAGCAGGCAACAAGCCAAAACGCGAGCGACCCTCGCGTTCATCAATGTTCAGCTAACACCCAACATCGCGTCACGATTCTAAGACACGAAGTTGGGTTCTGAACGCCAGATTGGGCGTTTGACTTGTTCAAACACAAGTCGAACGGTTCCAGAACCGTTTATCCCACGTTCCGAGGGATTTTCGCCCACGTAGGAGGGGATATAGGGGTCAGTTACAACCCCTTATCCCCCTATAAAAACTCAACAAACTCGAGAGAGTTAGAGGCTGGCTCTTTGAAAACCGAAGAGTGAGCAGGTTGGATTTGAGAGATCTAAACCGCACAGGTTGGAGATTTAGCAGCAACGAAATCCTTGGAGATAGGATTTTTGAATCAATCTCAGGAGATCAGATCCGAGAGGATTCTTCGACAACAGATACAGCTTGATCATTAACCGAATTTTCGGTTCTAACAACTCTATCTATAGAGTTTTAACTCGTTCAGAGTTTTAACTCGTTCAGAGTTCTTAAACTCATTAAAGAGTTACGTATAAAACTTCCTACAGAAGTTCATCGTTCCCACGAGATAAGAGACGGTCGGATCGTCAACGGAGAGCAAATTCGACGCAAGCAATCGAAGGAGGCATTCCATCGCTACCAAGAAGAACCCAGTTTTAAACAAAGGGGAAGAACCAATTTCGTTCTCCTCTCTTTTGTAATCAAGTTGTAATCGAGATCAAAGGAATTAATTCAAATTTTCTTTTATCTTCTTTATTGCAATTTTCCTACATACATTTATCTACGTGGTTGTTTGATGAAAAATATTAATACTAATATGATAAATAGTATTTTCAGAATAGTTATAGTGAATTAAAGAATTTATATCAGCAAAAGAATCATTTTTAGATAATTATAATAATTTAAAAGAATTTATTTTGGAAAATAAATTAGTTTAGATCAATTGTTAAGTGAACTAATTTAAAATGAATTAATTTAGAAAAAGATTATTTTCTGATTAGGTAGCTGTTGTTTATGATTTATAATTCTTATTTTGATTATTTGATATGCTATGATATTATTGCACATGATTAGTCGTATTGATTGTTCCATGTTGTGATTGAGAATTATTAGGAGTTTATAACTATAGTGACTTGTATGACACAGTTAGGATCTAGAATCTCGTGTGTAGTTGACCTGGAATTACGAGAATTGGGATGAGAAGTTTTGGTCTATGTGAGCGGTTGTGATTGTTGATATATATATTCCGGGCTCGCGCTGGTGAAGTTTGTGTAGTCACCGGGGTGGGTCCGAGGAGTTGTGATATGTGGTATTGTTGATTATTCCAGGCTCGCACCAACGAAATTCCTGTGTAGCGTTGGGGTGGGTCTGAGGTGATGTGATTGTTGATTATTCCAGGCTCGCACCAACGAAATTCCTGTGTAGCGTTGGGGTGGGTCTGAGGTGATATTGATAGTTTCCAGGCTCGCACCAACGAAATTCCTGTGTAGCGTTGGGGTGGGTCTGAGGTGATATTGATAGTTGATTATTTCCAGGCTCGCACCAGTGAAATTCCTGTGTAGCACTGGGGTGGGTCTGAGGGGGACAGTGAATCGTTATGTGTGGATGATTTGTGAACAACCGGTTATTCATGGAAATGAGTTTTGACTATATGTGAGAGGTAGACCAGTGAGTTGTGATAGGATGACTAGTTGTTTTCTTTTCATACCTAGGTCGGGATTAATATTTAATTATTTACAAATCGAGACATATGGTATATACATGAGGGTTTCCTTGTTTGGATTATTTCGCTCGACGTACTACGTCTCGAGTTGTAGGTTTTTAAGTATTAATTCTATCTAGGGGTATGTCTTTGTTACGCGGATGATTATGGATTCTTATGATCGTTATACTCTAGTGATGGATTGTATCTAGCTTGTTAGTATTTCAGTTGCATACTTCTATTGTTACTACTATCATCACATGTTTCTATTTATGTTATCGTTTTGGTCACTCTTCTAGTATTATTACTACTGTTACATCTGTTATTGCATTGGTCTTTCGACCGTTCCTATTTTCTTTGTGGGGTCGGGTCTTACCGTGCGTCATGCACCTGACGTACACCTGTTTTCTCTGGTGTACGTCAGACTTAGGAGAAGAGCAGGTTCAGTTAGGAGATCACCAGGAGCCAGAGGATTCTCAGCAGGAGTACCTTGTAGATGGAGCAGAAGAACAAGTTGAAGCTTAGTTATTCCTTCCAGTTATTTTGTAGTTCTTTATTTTTCGCTTGATCAGTGTATTTTATCTCTCTAGTATTTCATTTGTTCAATTTGTATAAGGGCATGTTTGACCCGAATATTATGTCTTGGATGATATTTCTTTTATGATATGTATTATTTCATTCTGTGTTGTTCATTATATTCTTACTGATTATGATCGGGGACCTGTGACTTCGTATTGTTTTATTTCCAGACGCTTAGCGTATTAGATTGAGAAGAAGAGGTCTAGCACTTATCTCTCCTCAGTCTAATACGTCGCGGGCTTGTTCACGTTCCGGTTCCCGTGTATTTTGGGAAGCGGGGCGTGACAAGAGGCCACCACCAATTAACAAAGAACCAATGTGCATTCTGCAAGGAGCAGGGACATTGGAAGAGAGACTGCCCGAAGCTTAAGGAGAAGGAGAATAGCAAGAAAAAGAACCCAAAGGTCAATGAGGTGAATATTGCGAAAGGCGATGATTCCGATGATTCGTGCTTTTCTCTATTGATTACTCCGGAGGTGAACCATGTGGATGCATCAGATTGCATGCTTGATTCTGGCGCTACCTTTCATGTGACCCCTAGGCGAGACTGGTTTGCATCTTTTGAGAAAGTCGACGGGGGTGTTGTTGTCATGGAAAATGATCAATCCTGTGGCGTTTGTGGGATAGGTACCGTGCGGATTAGGATGCACGATGGAGTAGTCCGTGAGTTGAAGGAGGTGAGATTTGTTCCTCAGCTGAAGAAAAATCTTATCTCAGTTGGAGCTTTGGAGGCAAAGGGATTCAAGGTGACTTTCGAAAACGCTGTAGCGAAAGTTACTAAGGGATCATTGGTGGTGATGAAAGGCGTCCGCAATCGAAATTTGTATTATCTGAAGGGAAGCACCGAGATTGGCCAGGTTGCTTCGGCTATTTCAGAAGCGGACATGAGCAGACTTTGGCACTATAGGTTGGGGCACACAGGTGAAAAGTCACTGCAGGTATTGTGCAAGCAGGGACTATTGAAGGGAGCCAAGAGTGGAAAGATTGAGTTCTGTGAGCATTGTGTTCTTGGCAAGAAGACTAAGGTGAAGTTCGGGACTGCCATTCATCAGACGAGGGGCATCCTGGACTACGTGCACACAGACGTTTGGGGTCCCACCAAGACTGCATCACTTGGTGGTAGACATTGGTTCGTCACTTTTGTAGATGACTATTCTAGGCGTTGTTGGGTGTACACCATGACGAAGAAGAGTGAAGTCCTAGATTTGTTTGTGGAGTGGAAGAAGAGTTTGGAACTACAGACTGGGAGAAAGATCAAGACGTTGCGATCCGACAACGGTGGTGAATATACTTCAGACCCCTTTCTGCAGCTATGTCGAGACGAGGGCATAGAGAGGCACTTCACGGTTAGTCATACACCGCAGCAAAATGGGGTGGCAAAGAGGTTGAATCGGTCTTTACTGGAGAAGATCCGATGCTTATTGTCACAGAGTGGTTTGGAGAAGATCTTTTGGGCTGAGGCACTTACATATGCGAGCTACCTCATTAATAGGCTGCCTTCATCTGCGATTGAGGGGAAAACCCCTATGGAGAAGTGGTCGGGAAAGCCAGCACATGATTATGACCAGCTCAAGGTATTTGGGTGCCCTACATATTATCATGTTAGAACTGATAAATTAGAACCTCGAGCTAGGAAGGCCATATTTGTAGGATTCAAGCGTGGTGTCAAGGGATACAAGCTTTGGGATCCAGTGGATAAGAAGATTGTGCTGAGTAGGGATGTCACATTCGATGAGGCTTCTATCTTGAAGCTTCCCAGCTCTCATCAGGTGGAGAGCGATCCGACGGAGGAGATATCGCAGGTGGTGGAGATCGATGCAGCTCCACATTATCCAGATGGTACAGTATCCATGCAGGTGCTGACTGAGGTGACGCCAGACGAGCACGACGGTGACACGGAGGATACGAGTACAAATGTGCAGGATCAGGAACCGACGGCTCAGGTTCAGGATTCTATTGCGGTTCGGAGACAGAGGAGAAACATACAGATGCCAGCACGGTATGCCGACACAGTTGCGTATGCACTTCCGGTGGAGAGTATCGATGAGATGGTGCCTACTACATTCAGAGAGGCCGAGCAGAGTTCGGAGGCTGATTCGTGGCAGGTGGCTATGTAGGAGGAGATGGAATCTCTTCATAAGAACGATACATGGGAGCTTGTTGAGCTTCCAAAGGGGCGAAAGGCAATTGGTTGCAAGTGGGTATACACGAAGAAGGAGGGCATTGAGGGCACTCCATTGAGGTTCAAGGCTAGGTTGGTTGCGAAGGGCTATGCACAGGAGGAAGGTATAGATTATAATGAGGTTTTCTCTCCGGTGGTGAAGCACTCTTCGATTCGGATTCTGCTAGCTTTGGTGGCACAGTATGGTTTGGAGTTAGATCAGTTGGATGTGAAGACGACATTTCTTCATGGTGATCTTGATGAAGAAATATACATGACTCAGCCATTGGGATTCCGAACTGCAGGGAAGGAAAAATTAGTTTGCAGATTGAAGAAATCGCTATACGGTTTGAAACAGTCTCCTCGACAGTGGTATAGGCGATTCGATGGTTTTATGATTGGTCATTCGTACACTCGGAGCCAGTTTGATCCTTGTGTATATTTTCGCAAGTTGAAAGGAGGTGCGTACATTTATTTGTTGCTCTATGTTGATGACATGTTAGTTGCCTCTAGTTCCAGGTCGGCTATAGATGATTTGAAAATTCAGCTTTCGAATGAGTTTGAGATGAAGGACTTGGGTGAGGCGAAGCGCATTTTAGGGATGGAGATCGGCAGAGACAAGAAGAAGGGCAGAATTTGTTTGACACAGGTGGCTTATTTGAAGAAGGTTCTACAGCGATTTCATATTAGCATGGATACGAAGCCAGTTGGTGTACCTTTGGGAGCCCATTTGAAGCTTTCAGCTGGTCTTTCACCAAAGTCAGTTGAAGATCGTGAGTTGATGTCGAAGACTCCATATGCGAGCGCAGTTGGGAGCTTGATGTACGCGATGGTATGTACGAGACCGGATTTATCACAGGCGGTAAGCATGGTATCGAGATACATGCACGATCCAGGAGTGGGTCATTGGGACACCGTGAGATGGATTTTGAGGTACATTCGAGGTACGCTCAATGTTGGTTTGGTTTATGAGCGGGACACTAAAGGTGGGCAGTTATGCATTGGTTATGTTGATTCGGATTATGCCGGGGATTTGGATAAGCGCCGGTCTACGACGGGGTATGTGTTCACTTTGACCCGTGCGCCGGTGTGTTGGAGAAGCACCTTACAGTCGACGGTGGCTTTGTCTACGACGGAGGCAGAGTATATGGTAGTTACGGAGGCTGTGAAGGAGGCTATTTGGCTTCGAGGACTTTTGGAGGAACTTGGTATATCGCAGAGGTCCGTCACTATTCATTGTGATAGCATGAGTGCTATCTATTTGGCGAAGAATCAGGTTTTTCATGCGAGAACGAAGCACATTGATGTTCGTTATCACTTCGTTCGAGATGTTCTTGAAGATGGCGATGTGGAGATTTGGTTGCTTTGGTGTCGGCTCAGTTTTTGGGAAAACTTCACCGAGGTGGAGAATTGTGAACGTGAAGTGGGAAGTGGGGGCCACGGTCGGTTGGGAAAATCTCGTGAGCAGCGGTTTCGTTCCGCGTGAATAAGTGGCCCACGTGCGGCCCAAATTTGCAGCTATATATACATTGGTTTCGTGACCTAGGTGTATGAGCGAAGGAGGTTAATTGGGTCTGTGCGGCTGCAGGAAAATAGCAGAGGGATTTTTACGTCTTCAATTGGCTGAGCAAGTGCAAAACAGGAGGTTCGTTTGTTTTAGGTGGCTGGTCTTCTTTCGGCTGCAGAACAGAAGCAAAGCTGCGGGAGAAGTTGTTTTGGCGGCTGCGAATTTTGAGGAGATTTGTGTAGTCCCTTTTAGGGTTTTGTGCATCTCTTTGAGAGAGTTTTGTGAGGGATTTGAGAGTTTGTGTGTGGGTTTTATTTATGAGATTCTTGTGTAAACCCTATTTGTATTCTCTCCCTCTAATAGTAGATCTTCCCCCTCCTTGCCCCGTGGACGTAGGCAATTTGCCGAACCACGTAAAAATTGGTTGTACTGCTTTTGTGTGATTTGTAATAGCTTTTAGGATCCCTCGACAGGTCAGTCCTAGAACTGATGAGAGGAAGAGCCGATATATCACTTGGTTGATATATCCGTTTCAGATTCTTGTTTCCTTGGTGAAGCAGAAATTTTTATTGCGATCTGACTCTCTTGTTGTGCTGCCGAAATTTCCGCTGTGCGCAACACATAACGCACTCACTTTCAAGAGTAAACCCAGAAATATATGTGGAACAATGACGGCGTCTGAATGCATCAGTGGCAGTTGAGTAGAAGTCCCCAGAGAGTTGCATTACAGATGAGGGCGAATTGTAGGCGAACCAAACCAACCGCTGCTATCTTTTTCTCGAGATTTGACGAAACTCGCAGTTTCAACTTAGCGACAATATTTTCAAACTCTTCTTTTGCAAAATTGGACTTTTTACTGCCAGATGAAGAATTGAGATGCCACCACAGGATGTACTAAAAATGTTTGTGTTATCTTTTTTCTGGGGGAAGGAATCAGATCTTACTCTTTATTTTATCTTGAAGAGCATGAAGAATCTGATCCCTAAACCCACACAGAAGAAAGAAGGTGGTGGTTGCAAAAACAATATTCATGGGGGGGGGGGGGGGGGGGGGGCACTCCGGTAGATGAAAACCTTTTTTCTTTTTTGTTTCTTGAATGTCTAAAGTAAACAGCGATGCATACACGTGAAAACAAAAGCTTTGTTCATGTCAAAGAAGGATATATTCCTTCTCAAATAGTCAAAATTTTAAATCATACCATTTTCAGTGCTCTTATTGTCAAGCCATCAAAGATATGCTGACCTTTTGTTTCACTATAAGTATAGATATATAGATCACCCTCATGTTAGTTGAACATCTGCAGCAAGCAAGGTTTCTCGATCTCCTTTAGTTTGCTGTGTTCTCTTGCTATCAGAATCAGTACTAATGGATAGCTTGAAGAGTAACCGAGGGAAACAAGGCAACCAACAGCCTCCTCCAGGTAATTACAGCAAAATTTTCTTCTTTTAACACGCGACAGCTATTATACTTAAAATTTTTCGTTTTTTCGATCAGTTTTTAAATCGAAAGTCATGAAAAGAAGTAATTTATCGTCACGTGGTTCTGACACGGGTGCTAATAAAATGGCTTAGAAAATTAGCTTGACGCGTATTTGCGATTAGTTCTGTCATCAAAATTAATCCTGCTTATTGTAGTCCTTTTCATGTAAAACACTCTGAAACCCGAATATGCAACTGTAATGATCAAACGTACGTCAGGAAAATAATTAATGATATGTTTTTTCTTTCTATATATCTCTATCTAGCATATAAGCAATTTTCATGAGAATCAATAAGAAATTTGATTAATTTGTGCAAATAAGCATTCAGAAAGCTGATCTTTTTCTAAAAAATATATATTTGTTGAAGGATACCCAACTCGCACAGTACCACATAAGAGGCCTTGCTGCCCTCGTACCAAAAGGAAAGATGATAAGAGCTTCATTGAAGGATGGTAATGTTTTTTTCCTCTCTCTCTTTTGAATCATCTTTCATCTAATCAAATTAAACGTTAGCTTAATTGTGCACGGACCCCTCGTTGTATCGAACTTGTTACCCTTGTAGTTTCATATTGGCAGATAGACCCCTGCGTACGTAACTCGTTGCCCTGAGTGAAATTTTGGCAGATTTTGCCCCTGGGCGAAATTTGCGAGTTTACCTGAAGGCTAAATGGAAAAAAAAAAAAAAAATCACCCAGGGAGTCTATACATTGCAAAAACAAAACTAGAGGGGTAGTAAGTTCAAAACAACGAAGGGTTCTATTTGCAGTTAACTAAAGATTACATATCAATGGAAGTAACCGGTCTTTTCGTTTCTCTCTTCTGTAGCCTTGCTGCCCTTTGTTGCTGTTGGTTATGCGATGTCTGCTGTGATTGAGACGTAAATCAACCATGCATGGCTTGTGAAAGACTACTTTTTCATATGGAGCATAATGCAGGAGATCGAGTACCTACGTACGTACAAGATATGGTGTGTTGATGTATGTAATAAAATTTTCTCTAACTTATGTGTACACCTACAAAATGGATATATAAAAATGCTGCATTAGTTTACGTTAATCGGTGTTTGTGATCATTAAGAGTGTTCATAGTTTTTATTTCATATTTGATTTTGATCGAAGAAATCACGAAGATAGCCCAGTATATATAAGCATATGCAGCATTATTATGCAGAAAGCATCGTGGTGGAGTGATGAAATTGAAGAGGAGAAAGAGGGAAAGAGCTTGCATATCAAGCTCATGCACATATAATAAAAGCTCAATAATACACTTACAGACAAATCAAACAAAAGAATATTTAGTGTTAGACAAAAATCTAATATATATTCTCGTCGTACATCATCTTAATCTTTCTAGGTGGATCCTGTGTTTCCTAAACAGCTAACACACTAAACTCTCAGTTTTAAGGGCAGTACACAGAAATTAAGTAGTGGTGATAAAAGCTTTGGAGTGAGTTGTGAAAGAATTATATGCTCGATCAAGTTGCTAGTTGAAAATTTACAAAATAGTCCGTTTTTGCTAATTATTTAGCAAAATAGACCATTTTGCTAAATAATTAGCAAAATAGACCTCTTTTGAAAAAAAGAGGTCGATTTTGAAAAACAAGGCTCAGAAAATATACGGGACTATTAGTCCCGTATGTTTAGAGTCAACTTAATCACGGATTAGTGACTCAGAAAACATACGGGACTAGTAGTCCCGTATGTTTTCTGAGTTTTCTGAGTTCACTAATCCGTGATTAAAACATACGGGACTACTAGTCCCGTATGTTTTCTAAGCTGTTTTGCAAAATAGACATCTTTTTGGCCAAAGGCTAAAAAGAGGTCTATTTTGCTAATTATTTAGCAAAATGGTCTATTTTGCTAAATAATTAGCAAAAATGGTCTATTTTGCAAATTTTCCCTTCATATTAATTATGATCTTTTTTATCCGAAGAAAAAATAGCATCGATACATCATCTGTGAGGTTGTTTTCATATATAAGGTTGAGAGTCGAACTTATCAATAACCGTAAATTTATAGATTTCAAGGGATCCTGTTGACTATACAATTTACCAATAACATCTAACAAATAAGAACCCTCAATATTTGGTGGACTGTGGAAACTCCAGATCGATGTTGTAGCTTAATTTAAGTTAGCTCAAATAATCCCCACTTCTATTTATTGTTAATCTCAAATTTGATGTAAGGCTGAGAGCATATTATTACTTCGAGATTATTTCAAAAAAATTTGAATTTCACTTTTAAGTACGTAAGTTCAAGGAAGAAACTTACAAAATAGCCTCGTTCCTTAATTTTTTTAAAAAATCGACCCTATTCTAATTTATTTACAAAAATCGACCCATTTTCTCGTCACGTCAGCATCGCGGTGAGAAAGTGAGTCAATTTTTTTAATCTCATTTCCTAAATAGTCGGGGTTGGCAACCCCGACTATTTAGGACGACGTTAGTTTAGTCAAGCATAAAATGGTCAGAGTTGGGAACCCCGACCATTTCGAAATTGTCTATTTCAAAATGGTTGGGGTTCCCAACCCTGACCATTTAGAAAAGTTTTCAGCGGCTGATTATTGAAGAATATGGATTAATTAGACCACGTTTTGTTGTAAATCAAAAGATCCTATCAGCTTTTCAACTTATTATATGTAATATATCCTGTGCATAATGGACAGCACATGCAAGATGATGAAAATCTTTCTTCCCTAAGAAAGTTCCCCTTATACACACAGTACGCTACTTAATCAATGAGATATGAATGGTCGGGGTTCTCAACCCCGACCATTTTAGAAAAGTAATTGACTTAATTAGTTGGGGTTACGACTAATTTAGGATCTAAATAGCAAGCGACGTCCTAAATAGTCGGGGTTGGCAACCCCGACTATTTAGGAACGGGATTAAAAAAATCGACCCACTCTCTCGCCGCGATGCTGATGTGGCGAGAAAGTGGCCGGGTCGATTTTTGTGAATAAGTTAGAATATGGTTGATTTTTTTTTTAAATAAGGAATGGGGCTCTTTTGAAAATTTCTTCTAAGTTCAAATTTAAGGAAATATGTGTTTTGAGGTCTTTAACATCGCCACTTCAGAGTTTTGTTGCAGCGATAGAATTTTCTTAGCATAATAATTATAGAGCAGCCTAGTTTGAGTTTCCACTCACCACATATTCTTCCCAATATCACAATAATATCTCATAATATATTTCTTAGCAATATACAAATACAAAGTTGACTCATACTCCCTTACCCCATGCTACCTCATGCTACTCACATGTGAGTATGCATCGCGTGACAAGATGAATGACGACACTTTAAAAATGAGATTTACGTGTTAAACCATGAAAAGCACATTTCATTCTAATTGATTTTTGACACATTAACTTTGCATAATTAATTATACCTACAATTTAAACACATTAATTTCATGCTCAAAGAATCCAACTGTAAAGAACTCTTTCAGAAAAAGAGGAGAGAGATGGAGGAGACTTGAGATATATAGAGAGAACAAAGCTCACATGTCATAAAGCTGAGACACACTTGCATGCTGACCACAACAATAGATTCCTTCTGAAAATATATAGTAGAAGTTGAGAGAGGCAACGTGAAAAAAGAAGCCGAAAGTATATCATGATCTCCATCGTTCATATAGTTAAAGGCACCGAGATATGCATGCCGAAAGTATATCATCTCCACTATATATAGACATTGTTATGTTACACGGATATCTGCATTGGTAAATTGAGATCTCTCATCTTTAGTTTGGTGTGTTCTCTTGATATCAGAATCACAAATGGATAACTCAACGAGTAACAGAGGGAAACTAGGCAACCGGCACCCTCCTCCTCCAGGTATTTATATAGTGATACTTTTTTTTTTTGTTGCAGTTCTTGATATAATTGCGGATACATCCCTTGCACTTTGGCGGTATAGCCACTTATACCCTTTAAACTATTTTAATAGCACTTATGTTTTTTGAATGTCATATGATGCACGCGTGATTCTGGATTTCTGACAGTAAATTACTTCTTTTGAGGATTTAGGGATTTAATTTTCTTAAGCTTTGAGTACTGATGGTAATTTACTGTGATATGATTTTCACATGACATCTGAATCGAATGGCGGAAATAATAGTATCATGATAAATTCTTTTAGTGCAATTTTTTTTTCATGAAGTTGAGCACAATTTAAATAGTGCAAATAAACATGATGCTGACATATTTCTTTCTTCTTCTTCTTTGTTTTCTTATTACAAATGGATACCCTACTCGCACAATAAAACAGAAGAGGCCTCTTTGCCCTCATACCAAAAGGAAGGATGATAAGAGCTTCATTGAAGGATGGTAATTTTTTTTTTTGCTTCTATTTTGGGTCATTTTCCATTTAATCAAAGTAAATAGCAAAGATTAATATACTTAAGTAGTGGTTTGTTTTTTTCCTACAGTCTTGCTGCACTATGCTGTTGTTGGATATGTGAGGTCTGTTGCGATTGAGAAGTGGCAAGATCATAGATTGTGAAGGACTATTTTACAGCTGGAGAAAAGAAACAATGATGCTTATGAATAACAATACAGAAGAGTATACTTGCGTGCAAGATTTGATGTGCTATATAATTTGTATTCTTGTGTTGATGAAATAATCATGTATAATTTCTGGGTTATCAGTGGATACATTGTTTGGTTAGCATTTTTTATACTACGAAGTTGAGGTTGTCATGTTAGGTAGATGCGTCAAATGTGATCTGCGTATATCTCACTAATTCTCAGGTGATTCAATTTAATTCAATGTTATGGTACGATGTTCTACTTGTGTGATGCTGTCTCTAAGCTAGTAAAAAGAACTCATCTTTGGGCTAGTATTAAGAGTTTAACCTTGAATAGCGTAATTCTTCGAGTTTTTTTAAAGAAGGATGGAGATAGAGCCAATTGCTTTTTTTTTTTCTTTGGGTATGATTCAGATTGAACTGGATAAGCCTTGCATTCTACTTCATTCAGCATCCAGATGCAAAAGGCTATGATGGATTGTTAGGAGATAGGAGCGTTTTGATCTTCGAACTACTAGTCGTTACCTATGTGATAAACGAGACCTCATATTACGATGCTATTGCATATATGCACATTATGGTAATATTATGATCTGAAAAAACAATTATTCAAATGAATACCCACCATGATTATTTCTTCATTGGAAACTAATAAATTAATGGAAAAAATTATATAACTATTTTCAAGATAATTAAACCATGTCAATAGTAAATGAGATAGGTATGGATGATAGCATGGAAGCTGGAAATGCATGGATAATAGTTGTTTCCAGAGGAGAAGTTTAAGAATGACTAACGTTCGTCGCATTCCCCACAGGAGATAGTTTAGGAACTGACCAACACATGCTTCGATATGGATTACTTATATATATGTATACCTATATGATAATAAATTTATGTATGTGCACTGACTACTCTCTAGGTAGACCATCAGCGTTATATATAAGAGACAACTCTTATAAATCCACTGATATTCTCATTTTTCATATGTATAATTATTCTCCATGAAGCCTTAAATGGGTATGCTCTACTTGGATGATCTTAAATAGATTTGGTTCACTGAAAAACTTTGTTTTATATTGTGGTATGTTGAAGTCAGGTATCTAGTGGTGTTTAACTATTATCATTTACTTTGAAGATATGTTAATTTTATCATCTCTTAAAGGAACTAAAGTTCCATGTGCATGGATTCTTCTTTGGATGGAGCAATCAAGTATATATTTGATTTTTTTTCCTCTCTTACTTTCTTGATCATACTTTGATAAAGTGAAACTTTTTAGCTGTCAAATTCTGTAGCTGACTTTGTGAATTGTAGGACCAAGGACAGCTATAGGACATACTAACATGATAAACATCGCCAATTCATACTTTTACACTTGTTTTGAGTGTGGATCTTTACGCGTGTTGTATAATCTGTAGTTGCTTTTGTTTGAATTTTAAAAGGAACATGTTAAGTGTTGTCTATCTAATTAATACTAGAGTTTTCTTTCTTATATAATAAAATTAACGTCAACTTTGGTCATGCTGTTCTCATCATAAGGTCCTATTTCTATTGTAGTGAAAAATGTGGTTTTGGAGCTGGAGACTTCTTTTCAAAGGAAAAACAGGAATCAAATTAAAGTACTTGCAGATATCGGTGAGTTACAGTAATTTTTCTGTAGGAATCAAATTAAAAGACTTCCAGCTATTCATTTGTTAAGTTTTCGCCAAAACCTTTTCTAGAAGTTCAAGTAATTTTGGTACCATACATATCTTGAATAGTTACGTAATAACGGTATGGAGAACTACATGTAAATGTATTGCCTGTTTTTGATGCTCTAGAAATCATATTTCACCTTTCAATATCCTGGAGCTGGAATTAGCAATTACCAGATTTTTTTTATTATTACGAAGAGGAGAAAGCGTATCTACAGTTTGATCTGACTAACATTTCACACCCTGTGCAGTCATTATCTTAATACGCGCATTACAAAATGCATTTTTTTTTGAGTGGAGAGAGCATACTGATGCTCTGATTTCTCAAACACTTCACACTTTATAATAATATATTGTCTTAATCGTCACTTTTAAAACTGAGATGCCTTGATCAATTATTACTTAAGAACGAATATATCCAAATTGAAGTTCAGAACCTGTGTCAATTTTGCTAAAAGGTCTTATCCTATGAAGCATTGTATCATTTATCATAATATATTAAACAGTTGTGTGATATTCCTGCTACAGGAAAGGAGAGTAAGAAAGAATCAGCAAGGTTAGCAAGGTTGTTGATGTTTATTTCATCCTACGTACTTCTCTGAAATGCTAACATTACAAACTTCTTTATGTTACAGGTTTTAGGAGCTGCTACCGTGTTTAATAATGCAAGAAAGCATCCCGGTCTGCTGAAAGACATGCGGTTGCATCACCTGCCGGACCTACCATCGTCGGGGTTCACGAGTCGGAACGGGATGGTTTTCGTGGAACATATATTGAATCATCAATGTGGTAACTATCAAATTTACATTTAGCCACTGTTTCATTATAGGGGTCATTTTTTAAGTGTACTCAAGGGTTATATACATAATTATTATGCTTGTAGGATGTACGGTCATTTGAGACGTGTAGCAATTTTCATTTTGCCTCAAATCATATGTTTATATTTGGTGTGTTGGATACTTGCTTATTCCTCCTCTTTGGGTCTGCATTTCTTGGTGAATATATCCTTCTCCAAGAGAGAGCTAGAACTTGCTATGTGCGATGCAGTTATTTAATTAGGGAGAAACAGCATAAAGAATAGAAGATCAAATATTTAGTAAAATCCAATAGTTTGTACAAATTTTCCAATGATAGATTAAAATACACAAACTATAATGGAAAATTATCAACAATTGCCGTTTATACTCTGCTAACCTTCTCTCTTTTCATAAATTGCATCAAACTACGATGGGTAATCTTTATGAATAAACTCACATCATTTGGGTTTAGTCTCACAGTTTTATTCACTACCTCTCCTCATTGAATGCATTTCAGCTAACTACCGACTCATTGTTTGCCTAGAATAAATAAAAAAACACAAACACTAGACAAAAGATATTATTTGTAAATTGTTTGTTAAAACATCATCAAAACAAAAAAGCCAACACATGTAACACTTTTAGGGGGTTTTTCTAACAGGCTGATGACTCCCAAGAGCTCTTATCGTGGTTTTTCGTAATAATAAAAAGGCTTTCTTTCTGATAACCCCTAACCTTTTTTTTGTGCGTGCGGTTGTGTTTGGGGCGTTTGGGTATTTTGAAAGTCGCGGAGGGTTATATGATAATCATCCAAAGTTATGGAGTCCTCACAAAAAGTATAAATATTTGAGGACTAAATATGAAATAGAATAGCAGTTTGGGGTACGCTGGCAAAAACTCCCGAGACTTCACAGCCCTTTCGCTCTCCAGTGGGCGACTCCCTCTTTTTTATTATCTGCCCCGTTCTCTCATGCTTCAGCCATTATTAGCCGTCACGGTTTCAGTTCTGGTTCTGTTTCTTGTTGCCATCAAACATTAAATTAATATGGAAACCCAGGTCAACTCTCTACAAAAAAAAAAAAAAACCCCCTCTTTTTATCTCTTCATTTGTCATCTGTTTGCATCCAAACAAAAACCAAGACACAGAAGCAAACGGGTCTTCATTGATCTCTTCTGGCCATTTCCTCACGTGGGTCTTCATTAGATTTGAGCCCGAGGTACTCTCCATCTCAAAACCTGTTGTTCTTTTTAATTTGTGTGAAGTTTTTTGATGAAATTGAGAAGTTATGTATTCATGAACCGTACGTCATTCTGTTTGTTTATTGACTTGTGGTTGTCTAATGGTTGAAGACACAACGCAGGGGACAGCTCAAAACCCTCTTAAAAAAAAAATTGTATGGTGTTTTTGATGAATTTGAGAAATTGGGTATTCACGATAGTGTTTAATTTCTTACTTGCATTATTCTGTTAGGGTGTTGATCGAGTTTTGTAATAATAATCTGAACTGTTCAAAGCCGGAGGAGTTAGAAAGGGGAATAAAGGGGAGAGGAGGAGATTAGGGGTTATCTAATTTTGAAGACACAATGCGGTGAATAGCTCAAAACCCTTCTTTTTGGTTCATATGATGTTTTTGATGTAATTGAGTAATTTTGGTATTGATGAATTTGCCTAGTTTATTTATTTGTTTATTCTATTAGGGTATTGATTGAGTTTTGTATTAATCTGACCTCTTCAATGTCAGAGAGGAGATTAGGGGTTATCTAATAGTTGAAGACACAAAGCAGCTGATAGCTCAAAGCCCTTTTTGTTTAATTTATAGAATATGTTTGATGTAACTGAGAAATTGGGTATTCATGAATTATGTTTAATTTTACTTATTTCTTTATTCTGTTGGTGTATTTATTGGGTTTTGTATTTATTTAAATCAGAGAAGTTGAAAGGAGGAAAAGTGGGGGGAGAGAGAGAGGAGATTGAGATCAACCAAAAGTTGGAGACAAAATGCAGTGGAGATTGGCGTTCTTCATCATGAATTTGGCTTGGATAGTTCTTCATGGTTGGATAAATACTTGTTTGCTCTTCGCTGATGAGATTGCTCTCGCCCTTAGGAATGGCGATGTGGGCCCACCGGTGATGATCTGAGTGTTTGTTGGTTTCGAGATTTCAGGTAACTTGATATCTTTATGAGCAATTCCTTTTTTTTAATTACCGCTGAATTGAATTATTACGTTTATGCCTAGTTTATGATAAAGGGTTTTTGATTTGGTATAACTATGAAGTGTGTGATTTCTGGTGTAGAGATTTGTAAATAATGTTTGAAAAAGCTTTTTTGAAACTCAGCTTCAAAACCCGCTCAACAACCTTTTGAAGTCTAAACACTTCAAAACGCAAGAGTGAAGCTCTTTATCCCTTGAAACTTACGTCTCGTCGCTCAAATCATAATTGAAGCATGCGCTTCATGCTTCATAAAGCGCTTTTCTTTTGAAGCACTCGTTTTAGACAAGATGGGAGAGCATAAAAGAATTTTTGACGAACATTAAAATGCCCCTATATATTTTCAATATGACTATGTGAGTGTAATATATATATATATATATATATATATATATAGAAATATGGAGAAACTTGGTACCAAGTTTCTCCATTGAACTTGGTAGTGAGGTGACCAAATCCCCACCCTACATCACGTCTCGAAGAGAGAGCCTCACCTACTTTTAAAAATAGGCTTCATCTTCGAGGCGTGATGTAGGGGGTGATTTGGCCACATCACTACCAAGTTCAGGACCCGTTTGGTTGCTGAAAAGAGGAGTTGAATGGGCAGAAAGCCCGTCAAAACTGACAAAACTGTTAGTTTTGACAGTCTTTCTTGTAAAAACGGTCCAAAAAATAGCGTTTTTGCAAGAAAGTCTGTCAAAACTGATAGTTTTTGTCAGTTTTGGCAGGCTTTCCCAAACCGTCTTCAGCAACCAAACGGGCCCTCAATGAAAGAACTTGGTA
>BQKN01001027.1:35057-47867 GCA_022839385.1 Asparagus kiusianus
TATATATATATATATATATATATATATATATATATATATTGCATGTAGCTTAGTTTATTATGATTCATTTCTGTACTTCACATATTTAATTCTTATTTACTAATCAGGACATGAATGCATATATTTGTAAATTATAATACCAGTATATATTATATGTTCATAATTTCTACAAATTTAAAATCAAAATGCTTAAACTTATGAAGCTTATGCCTCACGCTTTGAAGCTTACGTCTCGCTTCATCAAAGGGTCTAGCGCTTCCGCTTTTTTAAACATTAAGTGTAATTGCTCGTTTGTTCAGAGATAGCAAGTTGTAAAGTACTGATTATAGTAGAATTGGTTAAAACAAATTAACTTTAGCCTGCTTGGAAGGAACTTATGTTTTTCATGTTTAGGGTAGTCAGTGAGAGGTCATCTGGTCTTCCAAAAAAGTATTTTCAAAAAAAAAAAAAAAGAAAAGAAAGAAAAACAACACGTGGTAGATCAAAACTAAGTATGATATCATACTGTCATTATTATCGTATTCCATTAGTCATCTATTTTCTAGTTAGGGAGGGAAGAAGACTTAATCTTCAACATTTTTATTCAACTTATTCTATAGAAATCCAAACCTGCATATTATTTCAAATAGAATACAATGATAATGATGATAAAAATTCTACATCCTAGTGAGTTACTCATTTATTTCAACATTTTCATTCAACTTATTTCAAACATTATTTCACGATTTTTGTCTATGTTTTCTTTGATTCAACCCAATAGCAAATAAGTACACACTTGAAAATTTGCGATTTTAATAGGCTATAGCCGACGATTATTGTTCATTTCTTGTTCACTTTGACCTTAGGGAAATGATGTATGTGTACTCCAAAAATCACGATGTTCATGGGTTATATAGCTTATGAATTTATCCATTTTTTGTTCTTTGAAAAAAGTTGATTTACTATGCGTAATTCAAAGTTTGCAATTTTCATGGGATATAAATGACAATTTTTGAAACAAAAAATTAAGTACGCAAAATTTAAAATTCATGATTTACATGGTCTATAGTACATGATTTTTCTTCATTTTTTATTTTCCCAAAGCAATTAAATACGCGTATTTAAAAATTCGCGATTTTCATAGGCTATACCACAATTTTTTTGTTGATTTTTTATTCCTTTGCCTAATGGCTATGTGCGGATATCTCAAAATTTATGTCATAGATTACAACACATGATTTTTTGTCCACTTTTTTGTTCCTTTCGACCCAACGACAATTAAGTACGTGTATTTTAAAATTTAGATTTCATGGGTTATAAATAATGATTTTTGTCCACTATTCCATTTTGACTCAACGACAATTAACTAAGCTTAGTTTTGAAATTTACAATTTACATAGGATATAACCCATGACTTTTGTTCATTTTTTACGTGTTCTGACTCAATGACAAATTAAGTAAGGATATTTCAAATTTGCAATTTTTATTAGCTATAACCTTAGACTTTTGTCCATTTTTATTTGTTTCGACCAAATGGTAATTAAGTATGCTTACTATAAATTTGTAATTTTCATAGAGAAACTCATAACTCTTGTCTAATTTTGTTCGTTTTGATCAAATAGCAATTAAGCACTCGTGTTCAAAATTTGTAATTTTTGCTTGTTTTGACCTAATGGAAAATAATTTTGCGTAAGTTAAAATTTATAGTTTTATGAATTGTTATACATACTTTTGAATTATTATACATAATTTTTGTTCATTTTTATTTTGTGTCGACCAGATAATAATGTGATATTCATGATTTCATGAGTTATTACACATGATTTTTGTTCATTTTCATTTGTTTCAACTAAATAGAAAATGAATAAACAAAGTTCAAAATTCACAATTTTGTTCAATTTATGTATACAGAGAGCAAAACTAACAATTTGATGAGCTATAATTAACAATTTTAGTCCATTTTTCTTCATTTCAACTTTTTTTTCACGAATTATTATACAATTTTTATGGGTTTCAAAATTCACGATTTTATGAGCTATAAGCCGAGACTTTTGTTATTTATTGTTTATTTTGACCAAATGACAATTATTATGCGGAGTGCAATATTTATAATTTGATTAGCTATAACACACAATTTTTGTCTATTTTCGTTCATTTCAACAAAAGAGGAAATAATTCAATGGAGTTTAAAATTCATGATTTTCATGAGCTATAAGTCACTTTTTTTTTCTTTTTGACCATTTTCATCTGATAGCAAATAATTATGTGGAGTTTATAATTCACAATTTAATGAGTTATAACCCATAATTTTTGTTTATTTTTGTTCATTTTGACCAAATGACAAAAAATTATGCACAATGCAAAATTAATGCTTTCCTGAGCTATAAATTACGATTTTGGTCCATTTTCTATCCAATGGAAACTAATTTTTTAGGGTTCAAAATTCACGATTTTGTTAGCTATTACCCACATTTTCTGTTCATTTTTTGTCTGTTTCGACCAAATGATAAGTAATTATGATGGGTTAATAATTCACAATTTTATGGGTTATAACTCGAAATTTTGTCCATTTTTATTTATTTCGACCGAATAACAAATACTTTACTGAGTGCAAAATTTATGATTTCGTGATCTGTATAACCCATTATTTTTGTTCAATTTTGTTAGTTACGACTAAATAAGAAATAATTAAACATATGAAATTCATGATTTTCATGAAGTAACCAATGATTTTTGTTTTTCTTTGTTTGTTTCGACCAAATGCCAAATAGTTAAACGAAGTGAAATATTCACAATTTCAAGAGTATATTCATAAATAATTTTTGGAGTTTAAATTCATCATTTTATGAGCTATAACCCATTATTTTTTATTATTTTTTATTAATCTAATGCGAAATAATTATGCACAATGAAAAATTCACAATTTCATGAGCTATAACCTATTATTTTTGTTCATTTTAGTTTGTTTCGATTAAATTACAAATAATTTTGCAAAATGCATGATTTCACGAGTTATATATCATCCATGATTTTTGTGCATTGTCGCTTGTTTTGATCCAATGATAATTTTGCCGAGCTCAAAATTCACAATTCGGTTATAATTCATGTTTTTTTGTACATTTTCGCTTATCTAGATCCATTGAGAAATATTTTTGTAGGGTTTAAAAATTATGATTTCATATGCTATAACCAACGACTTTTGTTCATTATTTTGTTTTGGCCAAATGGTAAATAATTATGTGTAGCTCAAAATTCACGGTTTCATGAGCTATAACATATAGTTTTCATCAGTTTTGTTTGTTTTGACCAAATAGCAAATAATTATGCGGAGTTTAAAATTCACGATTTCATGAGATATAATCAATACTTTTTGTTCATTCTGCTTGTTTCGTCCCAATGGGAAATAATTTTGTAGGGTTCAAATTCATGATTTTATAAACTATAAGTCGCAAATTTTGTTCATTTTTTGCTTATTTCAACCTAGTAGGAAATAGTTAAACTGAGGTAAAATTCACGATTTTCATTAGTTATATCCACAATTCTTGTTTATTTTTTTGTTTCAATCAAATGACAAATAATTATGTGGTGTTTAAATATATGATTTTAAGAGCTATAAAGCACTCTTTTCTTCAATTTTTTTTGTTTCAGGCAAACGACAAATAATTATGCAGAGTTTAAGATTCACGATTTTGTGAGCTTATAATCCACGATTTTTGTCCATTTCAGCTCGATTCGACCAAGTAGGAAATAATTACGAGAAGTTTAAAATTCACGATTTTAATGAGCTATAATGGACAATTTTTGTGCATTTTTGGTCGTTTTCACTTGAATGGAAAATAATTTCGCTGATTTCAAAATACATGGTTTAATGAAGCTATAATCCATTATTTTTGTTTAGTTTTGCTTATTTCAACAAAATGGCAAATGATTTTGCAGAGTTCAAACTTCACGATTTTATGAGCTATAACCCACAATTTTTTTCTATTTTTCTTTTTGATAAAATAAAAAATAATTATACAGAGTGAAAAATTCACGATTTCATGAGCTATATAACCATGATTTCTTTACAGTGTTGTTTATTTCGACCTCACGAAAAATAGTTATGTCGAGTACAAAATTCATGATCCATAAGCATAACCTACAGTTTTATGCATTTTTATTCTTTCAACTAAATCAGAAATAATCTAACAGGGTTCAAATTCTATGATTCTCATGAACTATAACCTTAAGAATTTGTACAACTATTTTTGTTTCGACTAAATGACAAATAATTATGTAGAGTTTAAATTTCACATTATGCATGTGCTATAACCCATGATTTTTTTTGTTTTTTTATTTTAAACTAATGCAAATAGTTATGCAAAGTTTAATTTTTACAATTTCAAGAGCTATTACTTAAAATTTTTATTTGTTTTAAGTTAATAGGAAATAATTAAACAAAGTTCAAAATTGACAATTTTCATGAGCTGTCATGATGTATGCCCATCTTTGCTCATTTCGACCTAATATAACAACAAAAACCAAGCTTTTATTCCAAATATTTGGGGTTGATTACATGAATTTTATTCTTCTATTCCATTCTGTTATGGGTCATCTCATTTGTTAAGCTAGTCCTAATCATATCCTTCATAATTGCTTCTAACTAAGTCATTCTAGGTCTACATTTAGATTTTCTAACCCCATTAACTATAATATCATCACTTTTCTTAGTCAGTGTACTAAACGGTCTTCGTTGTATATGACCAAACCATCTTAATCTCTTCTCTCTCATTTTATCCTCAATAAGAGCAACCTCTAATTTATTACAGATGCACTTATTTATTATCCTATCTTTTAGTATATACCCACAAGTCCATCGCAACATTCTTATTTCTGTTACACATTTTTTGAACATGTTAGTTTTTAATTGCCCAACACTCTAACCCATAAAGCATGGTTGGTCTTCTAACCGTCCTATAGAATGTTTCCTTTAATTTCATTGGTATTCTACGATCACATATGACTCCCGAAACACTCCTTTATTTTAACCATCCCGATTTAATTCGATGCATAATATCATCCTCTATCTCACAAACATACCTAATAATTAATCCTAAATAACAAAAATGATTAGTTTTAGGTATTTTTTGGCCATCAATGTGTCATAGGCTCTCTTCCTTTTCTAGTTTTACTAAAAATACACTCAATTTATTCTGTTTTTGTTCTACTAATTCTAAAATCTTTAGATTCAATAGCTTATCTTCATCTTCTATTTTATAAATAATTTATTTTCTAGTTTTATCAACTAACACTATATCATTGGTAAACAACATGCACCATGAACTTTCGTCCTGAATGTGCTTAGTAAGTTGATCCATAAGTAATGCAAAAAGATAAGGACTTAAAATTAACCATTGGTGTAAACCTATAGTAATAGGAAATAATTTAGTCTCTCCTTCATTAGTTCTTACTCTAGTTGTTACTCTATCATACATATCTTTAATCATATCTATATATATACTAGATACGTATTTCTTTTCTAACACCCATCACATTACCTCTTTAAGCACTCTATCAGAAACTTTTTCTAGATCAATAAAAATCATATGTAGATCATTTCTCTTCTCTCTATATTTCTCCATCAACCGTCTCAAAATATATAGGTTCCATAGTTCACCTTCTAGGCATAAACAAATTAATTTTCAGATATACTTGTCTCCTTTCTTAGTCTTTGCTCAATTATCCTCTCCCAAAGTTTTATAGTATTGACTCATGAGTTTTATATCTCGATAATTTGAACAATTTTGTATATCTCTTTTATTCTTGTATATCGGTATCAAAGTACTAATGCTTCACACATCCGTCATTCTTTTCGTCTCGATAATCTTATTAAATAGTTTAGTTAACCATCCTAAATTTATATCTCCAAGATATTTCCAAGCTTCAATAGGGATACCGTCCGGTCTTACGACTCTTTCACTTTTTATTTTCTTTAGAGTCATCTTTAACCTCGCTAATCTTAAATTTTTTGACAATATCTATACTTCCTACCATTTACTATATGATCAAAATACCTATTTTTGCTTACTTGTTTGGTTATCATTAAACAATTGATGAAAGTAGCTCCTGCACCTCTTTTATTTCCCCGTCGGTTACTAGAACTCTTTAATCCTCACTTTTAATACGCCTAATATTACCCAAATCTCTACTCTTCTTTTCTCAAATCGTAGCAATCTTATTTATATCTTTCTCTCCATCTTTAGATTCTAACTTTTTATAAATTTTTTTATAAGCCTTGTATTTATTCTCACTAACCGCTCTTTTTGTTTCATTCCTTACTAGTTTATTTTTTTTTAAGTTTTCTCTACTCCTACACTTTGTCACTCTTTATATAAAGTTTTTTTCTTTCTAATAACCTTTTGCACACTCTCATTCCACCACCAACTCTCTTTACCGTCTAATCTACAACATTTAGATTCTCCTAGTATATCTTTAGCCACTTTCCTAATACAGAACAACATGCTATTCCACATAATATTAGTCTCATTATTTATATTCTATATATTTTTCATGATCTTATCTTTAAAATGCATTAAAAATTCTCTCCTTTTAAATTCCACCATTTAGTTCTTAGTCTCTTATTCACGTTAGTTTTTTTACTCCACTTCTTAATAGATATGTCTAAGACCATTAATTTATGTTGTGTACTTAAACTCTCTCCTAGTATAACTGTATAATCATTGCATATTAACCTATCCGCCCTTCTGGTAAGAAAAAAATCTATTTGACTATTATTAAAACCACTTTTAAAGGTTATTAAGTGTTCATCCCTTTGTCTAAAATGTGTATTTGCTATTATCAAATCATACGATATTGCAAACTCTAAAATCGATTTAACCATATTGTTCTTATCTCCATACCCGAAACCTCCATGTATCCTCTCATTTCGACCTGATGACAAATAATTTTGCTGAGTTCAAAAGTCATGATTTCATAAGCTATAATCTATTACTTTTGTTCATTTTTATTCATTTCGACCTAATGACAAATATTTATGTAGAGTTTGAAATCCACTTTTTCATTAGCTATTTTTGTACATTCCTATACGTTTCAGCCCAAATAGCAAATAATTATGCAGAGTTAAAAATTCACAATATCATAAGCTATATTCCACCATTTTCGTTTATTTTTGCTTGTTTTGACATAGGAGGAAATAATAAAATAAAGTTCAAAATTCATAATTTTCATGGGCTAAAACCTACGATTTTTTTTTCATTTTTGTTCATATCAAGCTAATGACAAATAATTATGCAAAGTGCAAAATGCATGAAATTTATGAGCTATAATTCATGATTTTTCTATTTTCACTTGTTTTAAACCAATGGCAAATAACTCTATGGAGTTCAAAATTCATGATTTTATGAACTATAACCCAATATTTTTATTCATTTCGACCAAATGTCAAATAATTATGTGGTGTTTAAAATTCACGATTTCATAATCTATAAACCACGATTTTGATTCATTATTGGCCATTTCGACCAAATGACAAATAATTATGCGAAGTTCAATATTCACATTTTCATGCGCAATAATCATGATATTTTTTTATTTTTTCTCATTTTGACATGATGGCAAATAATTTTGCAAAGTTGAAATTCACAATTTTTATCAACTATATTCCATGATTTTTACCCTTATCCATTTCTATATAGTGGCAATAAAGTGTGCATAGTTAAAAATTTCCTATTTTCACGAGGTATAGCCCGTGATTTTTGTTTTTTTCATATTGTTTCAATGACAATCAAGTATTAATAATTTAAATTTCACATTTTTTTGGGTTGTAGCCCATGATTTTTGTTCAGTTTGTTTTATTTCGATACAATAACAAATGAATATGAGTACTTAAAAATTCATAATTTACATTGGTCATGCCCACATTTTTTGTTCGATTTTGTTTTCTTTCGACCTAATAATAATTAAGTACGTGTAGTTCAAAATTTGTGATTTTAATTAACTTTAGACATAACTTATATTCATTTTTGCTCGTTTCAATCTAATAGTAAAAATTTGCGATTTTTATAGGCCACAACCAACAATTTTTGCCCATTCTTTTCGATTGACCCAATGAGAATCAAGTATGCGTATTTCAAAATTCACGATTTTTTCCTATAACCAACGAGAATGTCCAATTTTTGTTTGGTTCAATTCAATACAACAGTAGTAACGTATGCGTACTTGAAAAAGTTCGCGATTAAAATGGGCAATAATATGTTAACTTTTGTCCATTTTTGTTTCTTTGGACTCTGGGGCAAATTATACACGTATACTTCAAATTTGCATGTTTAATGAACATGAATTTTGTCTTTTTTTTTTGTTTCGAGCCTATAGTAATTACGTATGTATAATTCAAGATTTGCAATTTTCATGGGTTATAGGCCGTGATTTTTGTCCATTTTTCTATTGACGCTATAGTAATTTAGTATGTGTACTTTAAAGTCCATGATTTTGCCAATTATTGTTATCCATTTTTGTTTGTTTCAACTTAATATCAATTAAGTATGCATATTTCAAATTTTAAGATTTTCATGAGCTATAACACATGGTTTTTGTCCTTTTTATTCGTTTTCGCACAATAGTTATTAAGTAGCATACTTCAAAATTTGCAATTTTCATTGGCTATATAGCAACATTTTGTTCATCTTTCTTATTTCGACATAATTGTAACTATGTATGTATAAATTCACAAATTTCAAGGTATAACCCATGATTTTTGTAGTTCATGGTATAACCCATGATTTTTGTATATTGTTTTCTTGTTTCGACCCAGCGGAAATTAAGTGTGCAACGTTCAAGATTCGTTGTTTTCATAGGCTATAAAATATGATCTTTGTCTATTTTTGTTTGTTTTGATTCAATGGCAATTACGCATGCATATTCAATCAAACTACAAGATATTTATGAGTTATACCCCATGATTTTTGTTTAATTTTGTTTGTTTGGGCTCAATGATTGTTAAGTGTGAATACTACAAAATTCATGATTTCCATGGGATTTAGCCCTTAATTTTGCTAATTTTTGTTCATTTCGGCCCTTTTGGCAATTAAGTGCACACAATTTAAGATTTATTATTTTTTGCATATTTTTTCAAATGGTTATAGACCATTAGATGTTCTTGTTAATTGATGGCCTGTAGGATCATGATTAAATAGTAAAGATGTCGGCTCGAAATAATTACAAACCCTGAGTACCTTGTATTGGTTTCAATGACAAATGTTGTGAACAACAAATTTAGGTATTCATGAATACTTTATATAGCCGGAAGGAGCAAAATGAGAAAGATAGATGCAACATTACGTGACACTTTGTGATATTTTGCATTTGTTCCCCTGTTTTCATATGACTATCTCAAATGCGTAATTTTGGCATTAGTAGGTCATTATTTAAATTAATAGGTTTCTCTTTTGTTGTTTTCTCAATCTTCTTTTTCAAGATTCTCAAACCATAATTGTAAAATAAAAACTTTGATATTCATCCTTAGACTATAATGTGAAATAATATTCCTTTCTAACAATGTGTAAAAGTTTTTCTCTGTACTAAGCCTTTCTTAGAAATTAGAAATTTAACATAGGTTTATAACTAAATGGAAAGTGATAATCTTGTCTTGTTCTTCGACTGGTTGTAGATTTTACATGTTGGGATCTAGATGCAAGCCTACATGGGGGCTTGAATTGAGTTGCGCACTTCTCGACAATAAGAAGAATTATTATAGATAGGCAGTGGAAAATTAAGAAATTACAGATAGGCAGTGCAAAATCACTAACATAAGGATTTTATAGTGGTTCACATAAATCCTTCCTCCACTCTTCCTCTTCGTCAGGAGGGGCTTTCACACTATATGTGAGTTTCTTGGATTACAAATCTCAATCCAATAGGTGGTTACATGATTGCTCCCTAATCTAACCCTAAACTAGTCGTCTCCACCAAACACTCTCACACACAACAGTAACTCTAGCTTCCAGCTAGTAACCCTAATTCCTCAATTAACACCGGCTTGAGTACGCTCGACCCTCATCCTCAATTAACACAGGCTTGAATACATCGTAAAAACAACTGATCACACGATTGTAAGACAAGTGTATTACAAAAAACAATAATATTGATTAAGCAGAACTATAGAGATCCTACAGCCTTTTTGTAGCAAATTGTTCTCCGAAAGATTCAGATTGAAGCTCTGGAGGAACGAATGTCGGTAATGTAGTCAAAGGCATTTCTTCAGGAAGATTCTTGATTGGATGATTCAACTTGCTTTGAGGGCGTAATCGAAACTCTCGGAGGCGGCAATGGAAGAGATCTCCTTCAAACCCTGCAAAGCCTTCTCCTTTTCTCTCTCACAATATGACTTTCTTATCTCTGCAATTCTCTTCTCTAATTTGTAGAAAAACAGCCCTAGAGATGTATAGTTATCCCAAAGAACGGTCCAGATTACATCTCTAAAAAACACAACAATGCAGGTCAACTCGATGATTGGCTGGCTGGTTTTCTCGGTCCACCTGGTCTTCAATTCCAGCCGCCTCTGAGAAAAATACGGAGTCTCATTTTCTGTCAGGCAGTTTCCAGCTGGTTGCCATGTAGCCGGCTGATTGAAGTATTAGCTATAGACATCAGTCTCATCCTGTAGATCATGTCGAGAACTTTTTAAAACATGAAAATAGAAATTCTGATTACCGAGTTAAAAGTTAGGCCCGAGCAAGTTTTCAGCTTTTCGTGCGCGTTTTCAGCTTGCTCGTGCGTGTTTTCAGCCGTTCGCTTTAAATTCCAGCCATCAGGTTCGAGTTCAGTCGCCTAGATTTTTCTTCAGCTGCCTCTGTAATGATGTTCTGAAAAATGCTTCTCTGTTAGGCTGATTTTAGCTGCCTAAAATCTATGACCAGCCGACTGGTTTTGTTGCTGAGTGTTTCGACCCTGTCTCACTAAAAAACTCTTATGTTGAGCTATACACCTTCAAATCGAGTTTTGTTTTTTTATTTAGGTTTGTAACAAAGGAACTGTAGGATGTAAAATGGATCTCAAAGATTTGTATTAATTGAATTGTTTGTTACAAATCGAAATCGATTTCTCACAGAAGCGAAGAGAATGAATCTAATCTCTCCTTGTTTAACGTGGGTTCTTGGTAGCGATAGGATGCCTCCCTCGATACTCGTGTCGAGTTTGCTTTCCTTAGACGATTTGACCGAGATTGCGAACAAACTTCAGCGCGTGGTAGAAGCTTGATTAAAAGAGTTTGAACACCCAACCTTTAGAATTAAGGCCGAATGTAAAGAAAATGCATTGTTCGGTTCTTCTATCTCCAAGAAGTCCGATTGCCAAGAGTTTAAAAGTTCAGATCCTAAAGTCCAAAGATCCCTGTCTCTGTAGCCGAATATGGCTATTTATAGAGAAGGATGGTTGTAACCAACCCCTTAGATCATGGGAAGTGGACGTAACCACCTCCACAATTCAAGTAAGTGGTTTTTTAACCGCTTAGGCGAGCTCGTAGGCGAGCTTGCAGGCAAAGTTGGCGAGCATGGTGAGCTTGCAGTCGTGCTAGGCGAACAGGCGAGGTTGATAGGTGAACCCCCCCCCCCCCCCTTAAGCGTTCAGGTGAGCTTAAACCTTGTTGGCGAGCTTGGATCGTGCGAGCGAACCTCCTATAGGCGAGCTTGGCTTGTGCGGGTGAGTTAAGCGTTTAGGCGAGCTTAACTCATAGGCAAATCTAGCGAGCTAAGCATTCAAGCGAGCTTAGCTAATTTGCAGGCTATGTCGGTGAGCTAAAGTATTCAGGCAAGATCAGTTAACGTGCATGCGAAGTTGGTCTATGTAGGCGAACTTCGTGAGTTTAAGCGTTCAGGCGAGCTTAACTCATAGGCGAAGTTTAGCCTTGCAGGCGAAGTCGGCGAGCTAAACATTCAGGCAAGCTTAGCTCCTTTTAGGCGAAGCCCCGTGTTCAGGCGAGCTTCGCCTGCGAAGTCAGGCATTCAGGCGAGCTTGACTTGGCCTATTTGATGCAGGCGAACAGGCCATATGAGCTTTGTTCTTGCGAGCTTGGATGCTCAGGCGGAGTTTGCAGGCGAACTCCGGAGTTTTGGGTTAAAGGCAATTTTATTTGCCTACAGGAACATACACTTCGATATGCTCAAAGTTGATTTTAGTTTCTGCTATTTCCAGGATTAAGTGTGATTAACTTGTTGTCCTACATCACTTTGTATTTGTAAACCCGCACACTTCATCTTGAAATCATCAAATACATATGAACATTTGTTATTAATCAGATCGAGCTCATTGTGTGTATCAACATCCAACATTATATTGTTAGGTTGGTTTGAATAAATTAAAGCTCTACCAAACCTTCCATTTTTGGCGTGTGATATGCTTCTTTCATATCTGAAAACTAAATTTTGAACCATCTACCAATGTCTATTTGTCTTCCATTATTTTGAACAACCAATCAAACACATCATAAGATATTAGCTTACTGATCCTATCAAGCTTTGCCCTCATAATTCATTTGTCCTGTTACTCTGACTATTTATATTTTTTTAGTAGCTGTGGTTATGAGGCCAATTTTAATTTCACTTATGTTGCATATGTAACAAATACTCAATCCCAGTAATGATTAAAATTACTTCTGTTTCATAAATTCTAATTTTATTATGAAAGTTTGTGTATTTTGTAGTGCCAACATAGAGAAATGAAGCTCCTCTAGTGTATATATGAAGTTGGTCAGAAGAAGGATGCCTTCAACAAAGGACCATGCATACTGGAATCTTCTAGCATGAAATCATTTTAGATTATTCAGGAAAACTAATAATG